>PVKA01024309.1:17094-34510 GCA_004027165.1 Ctenomys sociabilis | reverse complement strand
TAGTGAGGTTGTCTAAAAACTAATACACTAAACGAAACTCAGCGTGCTGGTCCTCAATGCTCTTCCACCACTCTGTCATGGAAGCAGGAAAGATTATCCAGCACATGCCCACATCCACTTTTTGCAGTCACAGTGTTGAAGGATTTTGTATTTAGCCCAAGCCAAAGAGCAGGAAGGACGTGGCCTGCCACAGAGAGTGCAATCGGCTACAATCCTTACCCACCTCACTGACCCAGAGCCCAGTGACCAAAGTCCCAAGCTAACACTCTTTGCATGACAAGAAGAAAGCTTGCTTTCTCCATGACCTCTCCCATAGGGTGCTGCTGCCCAGGTGCCTGCCCCTGCCCTCTGTGTCCCTGGCCCCAGCTGTCCCTCTGCAGGGATGTTCAACCCAGATCCCAAATGTGCAGACAGGAGCCAGTAGCAGTTTGGCAGCAACAAAGTCCATTCCCCCAAGCCAAACCCCACACTTGCCAATAACTATTTCCATTACTGCAGCTGAGACAAAGCCCAGCGCCCTGTTGGGACCATGCAGCTGAGCAAAGGCCGTAATGAGCCCAAGAACTATAGGCCATCCTGGCTGAACCATAGCTCAGGGTCAGAGTTGCCAGGAGTCAGGGAAGAAAGAAGACCGTGCTCTGCCTGAAAGATCAAAGCAAGGGGAGTTTTTTGATCAGAATTGTGCCGGCAAATATTTTCACCTCCAATTTATTCTGATTATGCAGAGTAGACCTGAGAGGGTCACAGTCATTAACAAGACAGTCACTCATCTCACCCAGGCCAGAGAGATGGCAGCCCTTCCTGCGGAGTCCTGAGAGGAAAAAATGTCCCATCAGCCAGGCTGTGGGAGGTGACAGAGGAGCAGAGCCCTGTACCCCTATTGCTGGGCTTGTCACCCAAGGACAAGGAACAGAGGCTGGAGCTGGAAGGAACCCCAGACAGCTCCTCTGGGTCGCTCTCTGGCATACACTATTTGCCAGTGAGTGACCAAGTGGCCACAGCCCTGCCCTGCCACCTGCCCGCCCTTCTCCCCACTGCTCACCACTGAGCATGCTCATGGGGAGAAGACCCCAAATCCTGAGGAGAAGCTCACAGAGCCTGGAGCCACCCCAAGAAACTGGGAAAAATCTGTTGCTGTCTCAGTGGGCTCTGAGGGTCACAAGGAGCTTCGATGAGCCTCAGGAAAAGGGCGGTTCTCTGAGTGGTAGAGACTCCAGGACTGAAGCTGTCCAGGTAAAGGCAGAGGCAGTGTGTGTCCCACAAGAGTCCCCATGAGCTCCTGCTCCTGGCCTACTCCACAGGGATTTTTCTTACTGTATAGCAAGCACTGGGATCCTACACAAGTTCACTGGTGGATTTCGTATGACAAGCCTGCATGATGTTCTCATTTTATAGTAAGGAGCCCAATGCTATAGAAGAACCAATCAGCTAAAGGAAAACTGCCCACCCTGTACCAGAGGTAGCATTAAAATCCAGACCTCTCTGTGCTCTGCAGAATCACACAGCCATATGAACAGAGGCAAGCAGAGGCAAGTAGTCACTGATAACTGGACAACCATTAGATTAAGAAAAAAACCTGATAGGGAAGCCTGTATTGCATGGACCAACACAACATCACACAAAAAAGAGGGGACCAGACATGGTGCTGCCCTATGCAACACAGGAGGAGCTAGGAAACTCCAATGGCCACTAAAGGGAGATATACAATAATGAGACTTGGGGCTCTAGCTGGGCAGGGTCTTGAATGTTGGGATTTGGCATAAGTCACCATGTAAGTGAATTACTGATGGAGTTTGCAAAAGGAAATGGCACATGTGGGATTATGCACTGAAACCCAAGTCCCTGCTTCAGAATAAATCTCATTTACCAATTCTTTTAGGCTTGATCCAGAAATGCTCGAATGTCTGTGACTAATAACACACAGGCCAAGAGCAGCCCTCAGTGAGGGAGGGCGGGGTGCTGTTGGGTGCTGGGGTCCACGGGCTCCTCTCTCCTCTCTGTGCCTGCAAACACACTATGCAGAAGCACGTACTCACCTCGAGAAAGAAATAACCAAAGCCATCAGTGCGTTGCCGTGTCAGCAGGTTGTCAGAGCTGCTGTTTGAAATCCTAGCCAAATAAACTTATTGTTCTAAACACTGCTGAGCATGGTGAGAACCGGGTCACTTTTTGCAAAGGTGGAAGCGACTTGCATTTTTCCTTGTATATTTTGACATTTTTGCAGGGTCAACAATGGCACTGAGAGGGCTGGATTTGTGTCACTCCTTTGGGAAATGAAAAATGCCAAATATTTCTCTTCAAAGAAAAAAAAAATGCCTCTTATATGTCCAAGGAGAATCTGAGAGGCCCAGAATGCTTATAATGCTTTGCCCCTGTGAACCCTTAGCTCAGTGTTAAATATTAATGTTTTCTATGAGTAAATACAAGAGGGTGATACACGCACACACACATGCACGCTCGCATGCACGCACGCACAGTTTTATCCAAATGAGGACAACACATTTTTTTAACTGAGCTTCATCGCATCTAAGACCCTCCTGACTGTGAGATATGTCATTAATTATGATATGCTTGTGATATAAGATGCCTCGTCATTTCGAGGATAATAAATATCAGCTGATGAACCCTAGTATCCTTCTGTACTACGGAGTTTGATTACACCTTCCATAAATCCTGCTTAGTCGCAGGGTCTCCTGGGAATGGCCGCCACCCCTGTGGCCACAGCCAGGCACACAACCCAGCAAGAACTCCTGAGAATGGAGCACTGACTGCGTTTGGAGTCGGAAGACTCTGGCTAAGAAGCCAACACCGTCACGTTCTCTGGTGCACATGGAGCCAGGCCGCTAATGCCCCAGGCTGCTTAATCTGTCCAATGGAAGGAATAACTCCCACAAGGCAAGAGCATCATGAAATCAGATTACAGCCCTGTGCAAATGTCGCTAGCCCCGAGCCTGCCACAGCTAAGGAACACCTAGGTGCTGGCTGCATCTGAATGCAGGACTCTGCACTGCTCCCAATGCATGTCACACACCAGGGCAGCTGCTAAGCAGGAACAAACTCTAGGCAAGGCAAACCCTTACTGGGACCCTCCGTGCTTTGCAACACATTAATTTTCTAACTTCCGTGTGCATTAGAATCACCTTAGGGGCTGGGGAGATGGCTCAGTGCAATAAATGCTTCCCTGGCAAGTGCAAGGCCTGAGTTCAATCCCTGTTTCTGCCAATAAATAAATAAATAAATAAATAAATAAATAAATAAATAAAGTTAATGAAAGCTTTAAGGCAGAGGCATTACTAAAGATGAAAGTGCCCAGGGGACAAACTACTCAGCCTCCCCTTCTGTCCCTTTCTAGGATAAGAGCTTTCTCTCCCCTAGTAAATATATACTACTCTTAAAAAAAAAAAAAAAAAAAAAAAAAAAAAAAAAAAAAAAAAAAAAAAAAAAAAAAAAAAAAAAAAAAAAAAAGGTTGAAAGTGCCCAGCATTCTAGGAGGCTGAGGCAGGAGGATTGGTAATTCAATCTCAGTCTAGATAACTTAGCAAAATTCCATGTCAAAACTGAGCAAAAAGTGTTTAAAGGGCTGGGGTGCAGCTCAGTGCAAAGGTCCTGAGTTCAAGCCCCAGCACTGATAGAAAAGGGAAGAAAGAAAACAAAGGAAGATGGGGACAACTGAAGGAACAAAAGAAATGAAGGAAAGGACCATCATATAATGACAAAAGGAACGACGCTGCCAGGGGAATGTGACGACCCTGACCTGCACAGTTGTGGCATCGAGCATCAGGTCAGATCCAAGCAAAACCTGACACAATTATAGAAAAACACTATCACATGCCTAGCACAGTAAAACGTTTTAGCACAACTGTTGCAGAAATAGATAGAACAAGCAGACAAAAGTCAGCGTGCAGAAGATTTAACATCCTAACAAAAAAGTAGGATGTATATAAACTCTACCCAACTACTATAGAATATATAGTGCTTCCAAGTGTGCGAAAACCATATACACCATACGTCATGTTGTGTACCGGCCTGCAGGGCAGGTCACTCAAGGAATTTGTGGTGCAGAAGAGGGACACAGGTATGGCAGTTTAAATACAGATAAAATGTATTACAAGAAAGTCCACACTGCCATCAATCTCCCTTAGAATGTTTCCACTCACTTTGAACATACATTGTTCTACGATTCCCCCCATTTTTTATGTTTGTAATATATAGAATCATTGCGGGGAGTTAGGTCCCATATGTGCTGCATCTAGGACCTTTCTGTTCCCCTCTGCTGTCTTCACCCACTCTAGTTCCCGGACCTATCTCTACAGCCCTCTTTCATGAATATCTTTGTGTGATGTGATTAAAACATGCAGAGAATAGTATTGCTGAGTATCACCAAATGGAAAGGATGGTAAAACATTGCAGTGTGCCCTCACCCACCTTATCCACTGGATCTGGCACCCTGAAGCTTCTGGCTCCTTCATAAAGTCAAAATGAACATGAAAATTAAATGTTCTGAACTGGTTTCAGAACACCGAGGAAGGCATGAATGACAGCATGCCCAAAGACGCTCACAAAAGAAGCCTTCCAGAACTGCTTCAGAAAGTGGCATATAATATGGAGCTCGTATGTTCAAAGCGGGGGGGGGGGGATTTTGATAGGGATTTAATAGCAATGTATCTGTTACTATAATAAATTTTTAGAAATTCAAACATCCATCTTGTGTTTTGATCATACCGTGTAATTCACTGATGGTCCATTCAATTTGGTCATCTGCTCTCTGATGAAACAAGAAGCCAGAATAGATGAAGTTAGTTGCTTTCACAGGACCCTAGGAAGTCCTCCCAGGTGGCGTGCTCACTGTACTACCTCCTGCTATGGCACTTCTAAGTAGAGCAGATGTCCCAAGCTCCACTTGTGAAAAGATAAGCTGAAGCTGAGTGGACCGTATAGATCCACTCTGGGATCGATACACGGTGCAATGCTAGGATTAAAGGTCCCTCGCCCTGGGTGCGAGTGCTACCCACCCTAAGAGCAGGTAGCATGGATAAGATATAAGGCACAGAAAAAGGCTTGCTGCTTACCATTTGTAGCTTGCTGTCTTGTGCCTTCTTCCTTCATGCCACCCTCCCTTATAGCCCGCTGACTATAGACTAAAACCTCTACAAATTGTGAGCTAAAAAAGCATTTCCTCCAGGGTCCATTACTATCATGGCAGTGGAGAAAAGGCACTGGCAGCCTGGTAGCTTTCAAGTCCTAGGCTTCCCAGGGGCAGCTCTGGTCACCATGCTTTGTGTCAACATGGGTTGATGATTCTTGGTGCTTGGCTTCCCTTAGGAACCAGGCAAAAGCAGGAGCAGGGGCTACCTCTTGATGTGTCCATGTCAAATTGGGACAGGTGCTAGTTCTTCACAAGAGAGATTCAGACTGATAGTCATGGCCGGATGAACACCTGCTTGTGTTTAATCAGCAGAGTGGTTGAGGCCTTCAAGGTTGTGCCTGTGGGCTTCAGGGAAGCACCAAGATTTCAGCACCCTGGTGTGTGATGCATTGGGTGTGTTGAGCAGCTGAACCGTTAATGATGATTTAGTGCAAATGAGATTCATTTGTGGTTAGACGGACTACTTTAAATGTCCAACCACCAGCTCTGTTAGTCCTTCAAAATCTATTTGGTCTGGGCCAAAGCCAGGTCCTTGCAAAACTGCATTTGAGTTTTGCTTCCAACTTCCTGCCCCTTCCAATGTGCACCTCTTTCTTGTTGCCCCTACCTTCAGGCCACTGATGTTTGGCTTCTTCCAACAGTTTCCCTACCAGGCTAAAACAACAAAATGGGAGGCACTATTAGCTGAAAACCAGTAAAAACAGAGCATAGTGTCCCACATACAAAAATTCTGCTATGTGCGTGCGTGCGCGTGGGTGCATGGGCGTGTGTGTTCGTGTGCATGTGTATGTGTGTGCGTGCATGTGCATGTGGGGGGATGGGCAGTGCGTGCGTGTGTGTGTGTGTGTGTGTGTGTGTGTGTGTGTATGTGTGTATTCTAGGCACTGAACTCAGGACCACCCTGAGCTTCATCCAAGCCCTTTGTATTTTTTAAATTTCAGACAGAGTCTCACTAGGTAGTTAAGTTGCCCAGGCTGGGTTCAAACTTGTGGTGCTCCTGCCTCAGTCTACCAGCATGCTGGAGTCACCACTATGCCCAGTTAAATTTTTGCATTTTTATAGAAGAGGAATTAAGTTACATGTCTCCAGATCATAGCAGTGGTGAGAGAAATGGTGTTGGAATCCAGGTTGGTCCAATAACCCTTATTCCTCCATAGGCACCATGGCAGCCACTAGCTTCCTTAAGGGTTCCTTTGTCTCCACCTGTGTTTTGTTCTTTTTCAACTATAAAGCCATTTACAAGAGTAGAGATTCTCATAGTGTGGCACCAGGCCCATAACAACACACTTGGAAATACGATCTTGAGCCCTACCCTGGCCCAAGGTGAGTGAGTGATTTTCAGGTGTTGACTAGCAACCTAAGCCTTCCAGATGAGTCAGGATGTGCTGTTTGGAAAACCATCAGGCTAATGCATCCAAGCCACCATGTGGCTGAAATTACCAAACCATGAAACCAGTCTCTCTGCTTTGTCTGAAAAAATACCTGGCTCTTGGAAATTCCAACCATGGTGCTTACAATTATTTCCTTCAGTATTTTATCTTATAGATCACACCTACATCCTCCCAAGACCAGAACTTTAAACTTGGACAGTGACATGGGCCTCCCCTGGCCAGTTGGCATGATGTGTAATTCTGTTACTATCTAAGTATTCGATCATCTCCACTCAGTGACTAAAGTTACATTACCACATTGTCTTTCTCAGTGGTAACTTAAACAAAAAATAAAAACCTTCCAGAAAGATCTTAGATTTGAAAGCAGATAAAGTAAAAAGGGGAAACAGTGGAAAGGAGGAGGAGAAAGGAGACTGGCTTCCACAAAAATGTTGTAGGAAAGCTATTGTTAATTATTATTGTGATAAAATAGACCTAACATAAATCTCACCATCTTAATCTTAACTACTCTTCAGGGTGCGGTTCAGTGGCATTAAATATATCTACATTGTTGTGTCACCACTACTGCTGTCCATCTCCAGAAAGGTTTCATCCTGCAAAATGAAAACCTTGTTCCCACTAGGTTGAAGGACTTGGTGGATGAATGAGTCCGAGTTTACCTGTAGCCTAGTGCCAGAGCCAAAGCAAACCCTCCTCTTTGGTGACTCTCATTCAGGAATCCATGACAAGTGATTCTTAAAGTTCACCATTGAAGGAATCACAGAGAGGTCTGGTAAAGCTCCCCTCCCCATTTCTTGCAATTTCACGCTTCTCTGGGCTTCAGCTCCAGAGTTTATTTCAGTGCTGTGGGATGGATCCAGAGAATTTGCATTTCACTTTGTTTTTTTTTGTTTTTTTTGTTTTGTTTTCTCTTTTTTTCTTTGAACAAACTCAGGACCTTGCACTTGCCAGGCAGGTACTTAAGCCACTGAGCTATCTCCCCAGCCCTCACAGAATTTGCATTTCAAACACCCAAATGCTAGTGTTCCTGGTCCAGGAACTTCGCTTCTTGAGCTGGTTGCCTGGGAGAAACTTCTCTGTGACCAGAACTACAATTATATGGACAACCTATTCATTTCTATTTCAAAATTCAACATGATCTCTGCAAACTTAGCCTCCCAGAGGCTCTGCATTGCCTTTACAGTAAAGTGGTGGCATTCTGAGGACCCCTGCTCTACATGAAGGGCCTCAAATTCTGTTTTAATCCCCCAAATAAGCTCTCATAGAGTTGCTATTGAATTTGAAATCTCTCTCTCTTCCCTCCTCATTTCTTGCAATCACACATGTTAACATCACATTAGTTGAATTTAACTGTCCTTCAGCAAATACAGTGCTAATCTCCATGCAAGTATGGAGATCCAGAGACCACAGAAAGCATTCCTTTCCTTCAGGAGCTCATGCTGCCTGCTCTCTCTGGATATCACAGGAAATAATGAGCAATCAGAAGTGGGGCAAGCTGCTGAAAGTGGTATGGGATGAAAAATACCTTAATTATCCTTTTACATCCAGGTGGGTAGAATTCTCTTCCTAAGTTGAGGGGTGGCGAAGGAGTGGTTGACACAATTTCGACTCCAAAGGCTAAACTTTGATCAAGAATATGACAGCCACTTGGAGACTACAGATGTAACTGAGTGGGGACATACTGACCACAGCCTTGTGGAAATGAGTATGCATCCACGCACACAGAGATCCTGTCAAATGCTCAGTCCCCAGCTTGTGATGCTATTGGGAGATGGTGAAACCTTTCAGAAGTGGACCCTGTGGAAGGAAGTTCAAATCATCCAGGCCATGCCCTTAAAGAGAAGATGGGATGGCAACCCCTTTTTGTTGCTCTTTTTGCTTCCTGGCTTCTGTAAGATGACCAGGCATCTTCTGCAATATGCTTCTGCCATAATGGACTCTGCCACCTCAGACCCAAAACAAGAGCCAAGGGACTATGGTCTGAAACCACGAGCTCAAGTCAATCTTTCTTCCTTAAGTTGATTGTGTCGGGCATCTGTCACAGTAAGCAAAAGTTTATATGTCGTATGTCTGCTAGGCTTTCACTTCCAGATCAACGTTGGCATCACTCATGTGGGGATGGCCAGGGTCAGGATGGCAAACCGCACAGCAGAGCACAGGCAAGGGAAGCAGGAGGTGTGGGTGCAGGGACGCTGAGGGACAAGGGGAAAGGGAGGCACTGAGGAGAGGCAGCAGATCGCCCTCATGGCTCTGGGGGGAGCACAGGTCTTTGTGGCACCATCTTTTTAATTTTTCAAGAGAAGAAAGAATTTTACATTTTTTTGTGAAATCTCCAAGCTCTTTACTGACAGTTTCACTCTAGAAAGAAAGAAAGAAAGAAAGAAAGAGGTTCTCCAGTCCTGCCCCACAGCCCCAGACCCAGCACAGCCCGCCCTGTGAGTGAGAACATCCACCACCCTTTTTGGGAGCCCTGCAGACCCACCAAAGCCCAGG
The DNA here is from genome assembly GCA_004027165.1 of Ctenomys sociabilis. NCBI lineage: Eukaryota > Metazoa > Chordata > Mammalia > Rodentia > Ctenomyidae > Ctenomys > Ctenomys sociabilis. Next base: position 25,480 of record PVKA01024309.1, on the reverse strand, counting down.
CCTGGTGAGTGTGTGAGAGAGCTTCTGTGCTCTCCTGCCCCCCCACCCCTCCACACCCAGCCCAGGCCTGGGGAAAAACTCTGCAGCTGAAGTCCTTGCCCTGAGCATAGGGTCAAAACCACGCAGCTAATCCAGAAGCAGAGCATCTTGTCAAAAGAGCACAACAGGCTCAGCTCCAAGGACAGCAACAGGAAGGAGGTGAGCACAGCAGCCAGACCCAAGCCAGGCAAAACTGCATAAACTAGAACTTGATGTACCAATACCTGAATTTCATAAGGTGCTAAGGTTAGAACTGCACCAAAACTCTTCACCAAAAGTCAGAGAGGTTAGGGCTATAGCTCATGATAAAAACAAGAAGCCAAATGGAATATCAGGCCTCAAGCTCACCAATGATAAGTGCAGAGGACACTAACTCAGCTAAAATGAGTGAATTAACAGAATTGGAAGCAAGGAAAAAATAGCAGAAAAGTATAGAGGAATTCAGGCCAGAATTAATGACTGAAAGAAAAAAAGAAATTTTTGAATACATAGCAAACAGAAGTAATGAATCAAATCCAGAAACATATGGGGGGAAACCCAATGCCCACCCAGAACAAGCACAGAGAATACTATTCTAACTGAAACATATGAATTAACAGCATCACAGGCAAAGAAACAACAGCAAAAAGGTACAAAGGAACTCAGAGGAGAAATAATTTCTGAAATTAAAAAAAAGAAATCTTTGAAATCATAGCATCTGAAGTAGAGAATCAATTCTGGAAATATATGGAGAAAACCCAATTTGGAAAAAACTCTGCAGTAAAAGAATTAATAGCTACCTCTAACAAAGACATTGATAAAAAAGAATAGAGAAGATTAGAAATATGAAAGATTCCTTGAACGAGCAATACAGGAAAGCAATAGATTGCATGAAGCAGAGTCAAACAGATATAGAAGAACTTAAAATCTCAATCACGAGTCTACAAAACTGTTTGAGTGAAAGCAAAGACAGAGTCTCAGACCTTGAAGACGCTGGTGCAGCTAGTGAAAAGCTGAGAAAAGATCTCTTAAAAACAACTAGGATGCAGGAAAAAATAATCTATCACATGCAAGATGATGCCAAAGTGAACAATGTGAGACTAATAGGTACCAATGACAAAGAAGGAGTCAACACAAATGTTATAAAAAGAATATGGGCAGAAGTAACAGCAGAAAACTTTGCAAATATGATGAAACAAACTAACATTCAGGTAACTGAAGCTTACAGAACACCAAATAACTTCAACCCAACTAAAAACACACTGAGACATATAGTAGTCAAGATCTCAGAAATTCAACACAAGAATACTATGCTGAAAGCTGCTAGAGAAAAGAAGCAGATCACATTCAAAGGAAAACCCATCAGAATTACAGCCAACTTCTCCTCACAAACCATGAAGGCAAGGAGAGCATGGAGCACAATACTTCAAGTCCTCTATAAAAGCAAATTCCAACCCAGACTACTATACCCTGCAAAACTCTCTTTCAAGTTTGGTGGAGAAGTGAAATAATTTATGACAAAGAACAACTAAAAAATTTCATGATGACAAAGCCATTCCTACACAGGCTACTGAACAATGTTTTAGAGAGGGCCCACAATGACCAGAGCTCCACTAATGAGAAATGAAGGAATCCACTATATAGCACAAAAAATTAAACACAGAACAAAAAGGAGTAAACAACAGCAGGTAAATAACATGATAATCAAAAGTCAACACATTTCAATTATAACCATTAGTGTAAATGGAATCAATTAACCAACTAAGAGAAATAAACTGGCACAGTGGATTAGGAAACAAAACTCAATAATATGCTGTTTACAAGGAACACACTTAACTCAAAAGGACATTTATAGGCTTAAAGTCAAAGGACGGAAAACAATACTGTATACCCCAGCACTGCAGAAAAAAGCAGGGGTAGCAATCTTGTTCTCAGACAGTCTCAACTTCAAACCAAGAATGATCAAATGAAATAAAGAAGGCCACTATGTACTGGTTAGGGGAAGAATTCAAGAGGAAGAGGTAACACTCATAAATATCTATGCACCAAACACGGGAGCACCCAACTATGCAAAACAAATCTTAATGGACATGAAAAAGCTAATATCCAATATCACAATCTTAACAAGAGACCTAAATACCCCCTTATCCCACAAAGACAGGTCAAATAGACAAAAAATTAGCGAAAAAGTAGTAGAACTGAACCAGAACCTGGAACAAAAGAACTTGGTGGACATATACAGAATGTTCCACCCAACCACAGCCGAATACACATTTTTTCAGCTGCACATGGGTCAGTCTCGAAAATAGACCACATACTGGTCCATAGGTCATGCCTAGTATATGCAAAAAAAAAAAAAAAAAAAAAAAAAAAAAAAAAAAAAAAAAAAAAAAAAAAAAAAAAAAAAAAAAAAAAAAAAAAAAAAAAAAAAAAAAAAAAAAAAAAAAAAAAAAAAAAAAAAAAAAAAAAAAAAAGAAATTATCCCATGCATATTTTCCAACCATAATGCAATGAAACTGCAAATAAATGACAAAAAGAAACCAGAAAAAGGCCCTAAATATATGGAAACTAAACAACACACTAATCCGCGATCAATGGGTTGCACATGAAATTAAAAAAGAAATTCAACAATATCTACAATTCAATGAGAATTCAAGCACAACTTATTGGCATTTATGGGATGCGATGAAAGCAGTTCTCCAAGGGAAGTTCATAGCTATGAACTCACACATTAGGAAAACAGAACGGGAACAAATAAACACACAAATGCAACACCTCCAACATCTAGAAAAGGAAAAACAAAACAAACCCAGAGCCCAAAGACGAGAAGAAATAAACGGTAGAATAGAAATTAACTCAATTGAGAAGAAGAAAACAATTCAAAGAATCAATGAATCAAAAAGCTGATTCTTTGAAAGACTAAATAAAATTGATAAGCCACTAGTTAACCTCATCAAAAAGAGGAAAGAAAAAAAGTCAAGCAATGAGGACTGAAAAGGGTGTAATCACCACAGACCCGGTTGAAATTCAGAAGATTATCAATAGCTACTTTGAGAATCTTTGCACTCACAGAAGACACAGATGAAACGGACAGGTTCCTAGAAAGGTACAAATTACCAAAACTGAATCAAGAAGATAGAACAACTCTCAATAAACCAATAACAGCCAACGAAATACTAAATGTAATACTAAATGTTTCTTGCGGACAACAAAAAGTCCAGGTCCTGATGGATTCACAGTTGAATTCTACAAGAAATTTACAGAAGATATAATCCCTACACTCCTCAAACTCTTCAATGAAATTGAAAAGGAAGCAGTCCTCCCAAAATCATTTCTAGAGGCAGGTATTATATTGATACCAAAACCAGGGAAAGACACAACTAAAAAAGAGAACTACAGAACATTCTCCCTCATGAACATAGATGCAAAAATCTTCAATAACATCCTAGCAAACAGAATACAGCAAATCATCAAGAAGATCATACACCATGACCAGGTAGGATTCATCCCAGGGATGCAAGGATGGTTCAATATTCAAAAATCTGTAAATACAATACACTATATCAATAGAGTGAAAACTAAAAGCTACATGATCATCTCGATTGATGCAGAAAAGTCTTTTGACAAAGTCCAACACTCATTCATGTTCAAAATCCTTCAGAAAATTGAAATAGAAGGCTCTACTTCAATTTGATAAAAGCTATCTATGACAACCCTACAGCTAATATAATTCTAAATGGGGAAAAACTGAAATCTTTTACTCTTACATCTGGTACAAGACAAGGATGGCCTCTATCACCCCTCCTATTCAATATAGTTTTGGAATCATTAGCAACAGCCATGAGAAAAGAGGAAGGAATAAAAATAGGTAAAGAAGAAGTTAAATTATCAATATTTGCAGATGACATGCTACTTTTCTTGGAAGATCCAAAAAATTCCACCAAGAAGCTACTACAATTAATACAGAAATTCAGTAGCATGGCAGGATACAAAATCACTACTCAAAATTCAATAGCATTCCTCTACACAGATAACAAACACACTGAGAGGGAAACTATAGAAACAATACCTTTTACAATAGCACTGCAGAAAATGAAATATCTTGCAACTCATCTAACTAAAGAAGTTAAAGATCTTTTCATGGAAAATTATAGTACTCTGAAAAAGAGATTGTAGGGGATTTCAGAAAATGGAAAGATATTCCCTGCTTCTGGATAGGAAGAACCAACATCGTGAAGATGGCCATACTTCCAAAACTGTTGTACAAATTCAATTCAATCTCTATCAAACTACCAACAAAATACCTCCTAGACCTAGAGAAATCATTATTACAATTTATTTGGAACCAAGAAAGACCTAGAATAGCAAAAGCAATCCTGGCCAACAAACACAAGTCAGAAGGCATTACAATTCCTGACTTGAAATTATACTCCAAAGCTACTGTGGTATTGGCAACAAAATAGACCAGATGACCAATGGAATAGACTAGAAGATGCAGAGTCCTCTATAAACACAGTCAACCACTTGATCTTTGACCAAGGGGCCAAACATGCTTACTGGAAGAAAGATAGCCTCTTTAACAAATTGTGCTGGAAAAATTGGCTCTCCACATGTGAAAAACTAAAACTTGACCCAGGTCTATTACCATGCACTGAACTAAAGTAAAAATGGATTAAAGATCTAAACATTAAAGCAGAGACACTCAATCTCCTGGAAGAGAAAGTAGGAGAAACTCTTGAAGACACAGGAGTAGGCAATGAGTTCATGAACAAATACATATTCACACAGGAAGCACTTGAAAGAATTAACAACTGGGATTACCTGTGATTGAGAAGTTTTTGCACGTCAAAAGAAGTTACCAACAAAGTGAAAAGACAATCCACAAATTTTGAAAAAATCCTTACTCATAAGCACTCAGACAAGGGTCTCCTCTCTAGAATTTATAAAGAACTAAAAAAATCAGGAGCCCTAAATTGAAAGACCCAGTCCAGAAATGGGCATCTGAGATGAATACACACTTATCAGAGGATGAAATTAAAGAAGCGAATAAATATATGAAAAAATGCTCCACATCGCTAGTCATCCATGAAATGCAAATTAAAACAGAACTGAGATACCATCTCACTCCGGAAAGAATTGCTATCATAAAGAAATCAACCAACAACAAATGTTGGAGAGGATGTGGGGAAAAGGGAACCCTTCTCTACTGCTGGTGGGAATGTAGACTGGTGCAACCATTGTGGAGATCAGTGTGGAGAACTCCTCATAAAAGTAGGACTGGAAACCCCATTCAAGTCAGCTATCCCCCTACTGGGAATTTTCCCAGAGGAACTGAAAACATTATATCACAGTGATATATGTGTACCTATGTTTATAGTAGCACAATTTATGATAGCCAAATCTTGGAAACAACCAAGATGCCCATCACATGAGGAATGGTTGACAAATATGTGGTATTTCTATACAATGGAGTATTACTCAGCTACAAAGAATGATAAACTCGAGGCCTTCATATTTAAGTAGATGCCATTTGAAGACATAAGCAAAATAAACCAGACCCACATGTGCAAATATCGTATAGTTTCCCTAGTATAACTCAAACGAAGAATTACAAATAGAAATGTGTAACACAATTAGAAGGAAAGTGAGAACTTGAGGACTGAACAATGACGAGAGAGCAAGGAGAAACTGAGAAACATGACAGAGACAATACCATTCACTTATACACACTAGATGGGTAAGACAATGATCCTGAGAAATATCAGATTTTTTAAACTAGCAGTTAAGTGGTAGGATTCTCAGCCTGACTAACTATAGATACTGATACCTGTGAAGCAAGCAACTGCACTGAATTTAACAAAGTGTAATAGAAGGGTCACACTCCAAAGTCCTCTACATATGTACTTCTTGTCATGACATACCAGCTATTACTATACTGCCCTTTTTTAAAGGGTAGTAAATGAAAAATAAAACAAAAAATGTCACAAGACAGTCATGCTACAATGCTACTATGCTGTATGTGGATGGATTTCTAAATATCTATGTAAATATATATAAATGTTCATTCTTATTTTTTTAATTTTTTCTTCTTCATATTCTGTATGGACTTAGAGTGTAGTATCTCAATACTTGATGGAAAATATATGTGCCATGTTATGCCTATGATGTCTGATATTTAGACTAATAGTGTGAGTAAACTGAACTGCATATGTTGCAGGGTAATAATGAACTTCTCTTTTGAAGGGTTAACAACTTAAGTTTGCAGATCAAAAACGAAGAAAAAGAAAGGCTGCAAGGTCAGCCAACATTTTGGCCCTAGCCTTTCAAGGTCAGTGAACACTCAGGACATAGGAGAATTTGTAATGTAACACCATGTAACTCAGTAGTGCCCCAAATTTTCTGATCAAGAAGATTATGGGGGCCACAGAGGTAATTAAACAATGTGATCAATGATGTACCGTGTATCTAAGAAGAGTCACATGGAGAGAAAACTTTCTCTCAGGCTTCCACAGACAGCAAATTGGTCAAGCAATGGCCGTGACTCATCCACAAGGCTGACACTGACAAGGAATCTACAAAGTGCAGTACAGGGTTATAGCATAAACCCTGAGGGCACCTGACTGATCTTATTTGATACAAAAGTTACTTTTTTTGTTATATAGGTCTTGCCATCCAGCAGAAAAGTATAAAAATGGAAGTGTATAAAGTCATATTAATATAATGAGCTGTGAATGGCTCCAGTCAACAACTTCTGTGGATAACCCACTTCTACTGTGGACTGCTGATCTTTGTTTTATTTAAAAAAAAAAAAATATATATATATATATATATATATATATATATATATATATATGTATATTGTTACAAGTTTGTTTTAAGTGGGTTTTGGTCACCTGTGAGCAGACAGAAACATACTCTGTATCAAAATTTATTGTAATGGCAATCAGTTATGATCATTTATGTGATTTTAGATGTGAAGCTATTGTTGTTTTTCTAACATACCTCCTCAGAAGCATACGTTTATATGATCTTTCCCTAGAAATATAACTTTTCTCAAATGCACAATTTAATTGAACGTAATAACAACTGAAATACTATTGGTGAATGTTAGCCTAAAGTTTAAAATGGCTAGAAAAGGCACATTTGTTAACACTATACTTTCTGTATTTTGTGAACTGACTAACATGTGTTAAAAAGCTTAATACTTTTAAATTGCAGGTTTGATTATTTTGGAGTTTGTGCAATAAGGTTCTTGGGCTATCCAAATGGAATACGGTTTGTATGAATTGACATTTCTCAGGTCTCAATTTACATATTTCTTCTTGTTAATTCGATCTGAGTCATGGAAGCTAAGGGTTTGCTCTTTGAACAGCAGCAACAGAATCACATCTGTTCTAAACGAATGTTTTGAAACTTTTGTAGGAGTCTGAAGTGGTGTTAACAGATTAAAAAGGATCAGTGTTTCATATATTCTAATAATAAAAGCATTAGAGTTCAAAAAAAAAAAAAAGATTACATCCAGTGACATATAGGATGGATTTAACAGTAAAATATTTGGTCCAATTTCAATCCTCGTGTAATGACAAATTGTTTAGACTGGAGAACAGACTCCACTGCAACCTGCGAGTGTTACAGCCCTCAGCAATCCCTGTGCTGGAGGTCACTATGCGAATCTGCACGGCACCAGGTCTGTGCTCCAGGGAGCCGCTTGCGGCCGTGCTTGTAGCAGCACAACTGACAGCCAAATCTTGGAAGTGGCCTAGGTGCCCATCAGCCGCCGGATGGAGAGAGAAACTGCAGCTCATATACACAGAGAAGTAGTATTCTTTTTTTTTTTTATTTATTTTTATTTTATTAAAATACAAATGTCAATCAGACAGTTTCAAGACACCTTAACCATACAGATTCGATGAATTAACACATTGCAAACTGTTTTCATAACGTTTTGGTATTGTACAAGGTGCATACATGATATTATATTTACAGGTATTATTTTAGCAGATATCTCTTATCAGTGAATTAAGAGTGTAGCTGCTTACTTATCTTATTTTTTTATACCTGAATTATATCAAAAATTCAATAATTATTTACCTAGTGGATGACCATAGTACTAACAGCCGACATAATATCCTGTCCAACCACCATTAGTGCAGATCTTGCCTCTCATAGAATTATGTAGAAGCACAGCGTTATCTATCCCAACTGTACTGTTTATACACACACATCATGATTTTTTCTTTCTACAACCCTTCCTTTGTCTACACCTGTCAAAAGTGGGCACTCCATTGACATTCAACTAACTTAGGTGCTTGAACTCGACACCACAATCCAACACAGTCCAGCATTCTGCAACCATAGGGAGTTATTC
>PVKA01024309.1:0-16994 GCA_004027165.1 Ctenomys sociabilis | reverse complement strand
CTACCTAAGTCTTAACCATCCAGCAGAAAAGTATAAAAATGAAGTATACATCATGAGAAGTAGTATTCTTCCATAGAGGTGGAGAAGCTTGAGTCATTTGTAGGAAAAAGCACACACCTTGAGACCAAAATGTGAAATTAATATATCGTGTGGTTCCTCTCATATAAGAAATCAAAACTATAAAGGGCAAAATAAAAGATAGGTGATAGGAAATGTAGAGATAGATCTTTTGTAAAAGGGAAGAGGTCCAAGGGATGGAGACAAAATGGAGGACAGAAGTGTAAGATGTTGAAAAGAAAATTAATATGTGGCATATATCAACAGCATAGCGAGAACTAATTTTTGTGTACTGCTAAAATGTACTAATAAAAAATGAAAAACAAACCAAAAAAAGAAAAAAATCTGTGTGGGCCAAATGGACCCTCTAAAAGTAATGGCACCCCGAGATCGCCCAGTTTCAAGCTTCCATCTACGGGAAAGGTACTGTCAAAGCCAACACTGAACAATTCCTAAGAAGGAAAATCCATCAACTAAACGCAAAGCATATGAAAAGGATCCCAGGAGGGAGGAGCAAGGTGGCCTGGAAAAGAAGCATAGCAGCAGGGGGGCGGGGGGAGGGCGCAGGGGGTGTCATTTGGCTGGGAGGTGAACAATTATCAGTGTAGCCTGTCTACATTAATTGAGTTTGCCAGATAATTGTGCAGCCTACTTCACAGAGCCTGCTGAGTGCTCACGTTCGCAGTTGCAGCCTAAATATAGCTCTGGCTTCTGATAGCTGAGACCTGACTTCGGGTCTGCGTGCTCTCCCAGCTCTGGTGAGCATCGTAGAGTCCGATCTTTGGGGCAGTGAGGAGAGACCGCCTGAACTCTGGTCTCTAGGGCTGGCCTTCAGTCCCAAGGCTGCAGAGCCCAACGTGGAATGGAGAGACCAGCACCACCAGTGTGAGCCTGCTGTAGACAGAGCAAGAACTGACTCCCCACGCTGTGCAGACACTTCGGGCCTCTGTTGTATGACAAGTTCACACGTTTAGTTCTAATTTAATCCCTTAGAAGTGATTTCCCCTTTATGAAGGAGATCAAAACAGTGAAATAACTTGCCAAGTCCTCCTAGCCAAGTGGTAGCACTGTTTTCAACCTGGGTCTCCTGATGTCTCAACCAGTTATTGAGGTCAAATTATCCCCTAAATCACATTCCTTGATCTAATTTTTCAAAACAAAATCAAATAGGCTCACTGAGGCTGATGGGTTAGATCCTGACTCCCCGACTTGATTGCCAGGTCAAAAAAGTCTTCTCCTCACGGCCAGCGAGATAGCCCAGCAGACTCAGGGCCTGCTTAGGCAAGCACAGGGACTGGAGTTTGATTCCTGGTACCACATGCAGTGCTGGCCCAGCTCCTGGGTGTGCTGAGCCAGCCACTGAGACTGGATGTGATGGCACACACCTGTGATCCCAGCACTGGGGAGGCTGAAGACAGGGGGGTCACTACGAGTCCAGGCTCCATAGTGAGACCCTGTACCAGGTAAATAACTAACATCTTCTCCTCTATTTACTTAGCTTCTCCCCTGGTGTGGGGATCTTGCCAGCCCTGTCCCTTGCACAGACAAAGCACCCAGCTGGTGAGATTCTCTTTTCCTCCTTGGGAGGGTTGGGTGGATCCTACAAATGCGCTGGGAAATCAGCGCACACAGTCTCTGGAGAGACCCAGCCAGCTCGCAGGGTGGCCTTCGGTGAGCAGCCTCTGCGGCATATTCTCTCCACCCCAGAAATGAACGAAGGACCCACCTGCCCTCCAATGTCATGCAGAAGTCACCTCCAGGATTTTACATTAGTAGGTCCTGAGTCCATAAAAATTTCAGGTTAAGCAATGGTAACAGGACTGTTCTCCTCAGAACCTTTTAGAGTTTAAATACTAAGCTGTTCAGTGCCATTCCAAAGAGGAACCAGCTTTACCCAATTTTATTTCACCTCTTACTACAGCTCTGCTGAGATGAAATCAGATGTGCCCAGGCCTCACTCTCCTGCCCTCTCTAGTGGTCTCCGTGTAAATGACCCACATCTCTCTCTCTCTTGCTGTCACGGAAGCCAGTGAGTTATGTATCTATACCTCAGAGCCCTGAGCTCAAACCCAACAGAACCAGAACTTGCAGCTTGGAGACATGTGGCCGCCTCCACATAAGGGAGGTAGCGCCATCTGCAGGACATTAGTGGTACTGCACGCCAAGAGTCTGGAGGTTGCCGTGGGCCAGAGAACCAAAAGTTGCAGCCCCTGGTAGAAAGTGCCGTCCCTTCTCCTTTTCTAGATGGACACTTAGCAGTGAGGGCCGAGTTCTCACAGGATGTCCTCATAGCCTTGGGGTGGATAAGAGGCATGATCTTGATAGCAATTCTATTTCCACAACACGTGGGTGTTGGGGAACAAAGCGATGTAGGTAGATGTTTCCCTGAATGTGCACCAAACTATACACCGTAGTGAGTGCATTTCAGGGTCTCTCCATCAACAACTTCATGTAACAGGAAGATTGTTCCCGCTGTGATGACAAGGCATGTCCCCTGTTCCACAAGGTGTTCTGTGCAAAAATTGTGAGGAAAGGGAGCTACATCTTAAGTTAAACATCCAGTTGCAAAGAACCTCAGAATGATGCATATCACTTCAAAGGCTCTTAGCCTTTTCTGGGCCTTTTCTTTTGTTCTAGTTTCCATTATCATATGCTTTACTGTTGCTTGTAAGTTCTCTTAAATTCATTATAGAATAAACTAAAGGTGTCTTAATATTAAAACATACACGGAGAAGCACTTACTTGTATTAATTTAACTTGCATTACTTAGCAAGATAATCTACAGAGACACTTGGAATTTTAGTGTCCTCAAGAGGCTAGATCAAGAAGAGCTCAGAGAGAGACAAATAAAGGCGGGACAGAGCGCAGACATTCCCAAAGGCCAAAGCAACGCTTAATCCCATGGCTGGGAAGCAGCAGCACGGTTCTTAAGGCAAAAGCCATAAAACTCGTGGATGAGTTTGGCTCTCAAACAAGACAATTGTAAAAAGACAAGAGACTTTCTGGGGAAAAGGAAACATATTCCAAACTATCTCACATGCCATCAATAAGCAGAAGTCAGAATGATGACTGTCTTATGGCGGGGCCTGGGGTGTAAATGGGAAGGAGGATGAGCAGAACTCCCAGGACACTCACTGTCCCCTGCCTCAGTGCTCTAGCAGTCAATCATGGGATTGCTCACATTAAAACTCATCAACCTGAGAGCTGGGTGTAGTGGTGCATGCCTGTTTTCCAGCACTCAGAAGGCTGAAGCAGGTGGACTGTTCAAAGCCTGCCTGAGCTATGTAGTGAGTTCAAGGCCAGTCTGAGCTACATAGCCAGACCCTGTCTCAAAAAAAGCAAATAGAAATACTGATGCACTTTATCATGTCCCACCTTAATTAAATGTATAGTTATACTTTAACAGAACTAAATATTCTTTACCATGTTACAACATATATATCCAAGTCAATACATTCATGGAGGGATTTTTACTTCAGAACTCATACTGAATCATAAGAAAAGCCAAAGTATTTTTTTGTTTTTTGGGGTTTTTTTTTTTTTTTTGACTGGGGATTGACCTCAGGACCTTGCACTTACCAAAAGTACATTTTTAAAGCTGTTAAACTTCACTAATTCTACCAATCCCTTTTTTGACACAGGAGGAAAATGAGGACAGCCCAGGATGCTGTTCTCCGAGGCCACCTGACTACATGTTGAGGCCATGGGTCCCTCTCAGGCAGCAGGAAAAGAGCAGGTGTCCCTGCAACAGCCAAGGTCAGAGCTCTGGATTTGGGAACGCTGAGATGTCCTGATCCAGCTGGGAAGATAGTTCAGTTGAATAAGTGCTTCCCTGGCAAATGCAAGGGCCTGAGTCCAATCCCCAGATCCACAAAAAAAGTCCTGATCCACAGGGGAAATCTCCCAAGGGGCTCACAGAGCACAAAGGGACAGAGGAGATGCATCCGTCCGAAGGCCCATCTGAACTGCAGCTGGCTATGTGTCCTTTCCTGCTGGCCTGACCTCCCTGAAGACTTTGCAACAATGAATATCTTGATTTTCTGTGGATTTATAGGGAAAACAAATCCCTCTCCTGACATGTGTAGCTCTTAAAGTGCTATCAACTTTAACTGTAAAAAAGTACCACTGTCCTCAGGACTCTTGCAGCAAGAGAAACGTCAGTCCAAATTAACAAACACACACTCACACTGCCTGCTCTTCAAAGTCCTGGGGAAACACAGAAAGGCTGGACTTCTGGCACCATCCAGTGTGAACAGCAGCAGAGCCCAAACAAACATGTGACTGACTCCCAAGATCAGTCACAGGCTGGCCCTAGCAGGAACATTAAGTAGGCAGAGACGTAGGAGAGTGAAAGTGGCTCTAATGAAGAAATTATTCTCAACTGCTTCTTGGTAAGTCCTCCATGTCATAGAAAATACATGTCTTAGTATGAAACACACTGAAGGAAGCAGAAAACTCCCCATATTCATCACGTTCTCATTACTAGAACAAAACACTCAACACCTACAATTTTTCCCTTCTCTTATTCTTGATTTTATTTTATTTTTATTTTTTTCCATAATTTTATTGAAGAACAAATAGCAATGGGACAATTTCAAATCAAGTTAGTAGAACAGATTCAATAAGTAATACATTGCATATTTTTAGTGGTTATTTGTTGTACAAGGTGCAGACATGATATTCTATTTACAAACACTGTTAGAGCAGATCTCTCTATTCACTGAATTAAGAGACTGTAGCTATATGCCTATCTTTTCTTTAAAGCTGATTGATAGTGCAGTTTCAATAATGAATACTTTTTACATTGTTATCTTCCTAGTGGTTATCCATAGTACAAGAAGCAGACAGGATATCCTGTCCAAACACTATTACTGCAAATCTTTCTTCTCATAGAATTATGTGAAAGTAGCTGCATATTTATCCTAACTGTTCTGTATATACAAATACAGAATGGTCCTCCCTTTATACCCCCTTTTTTTTGTTTAGTCCTGTCAGAGATGGGTATTCTATTGGCATTTAATTATTATAGGTGCTTGAATTCAGTGAAACACTCCAACACAGTCCAGCAGTCCACAATAGTAGTGCGTTATCTACAGAAGTTTCATCACCTACAATTTAAAGACAGGAGACTCACTGAGCTCATGGTTTCTTTTTTTCACTGGGTTCAGTCCATGGTTAGCTGGCTCCACCATCACCGCGAGCTTGGGGAAGGAGACCAAGAGACCTATGCCAGGTAGACTCACGGGGCCTAGTGGCTGAGGGGGTGGATGTGGGTGACGAGGATGAAGAGCACTCCTCTCGGTGCCCTTGGGGCTCTGTGAACAGTGACCTCTCCTGAGCCAAGCACTGTGTTAGGTCCTAGGGGCCAAAGACAAATTCCAGCAGGCTTCTTCCCTAACTGAAAGTGATGTCAGCACCTCAAGAACACTTGACTGGACCTCTGATGGGACCACTTTATCCTAGGTGAAAACTAGATGGTGAGGTCCCACGGGGACATCTATGCCTGACACAAAAGGGCTCATTTCAGGTGAATCTGCTGCTTCCTTTTCCTTCCTCAGTAGTCTAAAGTCAGAAGATTGGATAATAGTTGGTTTTTATTGCTTTATAAATCTATAGATACTGTAACGAGTTGTGGGGGAGGAAATGAGAGGCCACCTCTCGTTTCTAATATCATCAAAATAAACTCTGACTTTTTCTATCCCAGATCTTGGTGCCCTACAGGGCCACATTCAATCATATTTTCTTAAAAAGTTATTATTTTAAATTCATCTAGACTTGAGCTCTTTGTGTTATTAGAAAAAAAATTTAGACATGCCTTTGGCAGACTTGAACCAAAGTATTAATGCAGTTCCACCTAACCGAATAAGACTGAATAGAGCCTGATATTTTACACGTGGTGACTTAACCTCTGTTCCTACAGCACCCGCAAATATCAGCCTCCACTGTCACCTGCACATCATTGCCCTGCGTTATTGTTTTCTCGCAAGAGAGCAAGAGTGTTCGGCAGCTGTTATCACGGAGTTCCCAGAGCTGCTGAGAGGTTATAGGAGGCATGTTCCAACCATGTGGGGGAGGGTTAAATGAAAAATTTTTATGACAGTCAAAGACATGTTGTCATTATTAACCAGCCTTACAAAACTAAATTCTCTCAATTGCTTGGATCATACTTATCCTGTCATCCTAGCCACTTTCTGAAGCAGTTCTGAGGTCCTCTTTTGTGAGTTTCTATCATGCTGCCATGCCTGCCTCAATGTACTGAACCGATTCAGAGCATTTACCCTTCATGGCCACTTTGACACTGGGGAGGAGCCAGAAGTATCATGGGACCCAATCCACTGAATAGGGTGGATGAGGACACACGCCCATGTTTTTCTGAGCCTGTCATTCCATTGGATGCCATTTAGCAGCATTCACCTTGTTTTTGATCATATCTCGTAAAAACACTCACTTCAGAAAACAGTAAGAATGATAATATCAGTGTGTCCAAAGCTAAGGGGTGTCCTTTAAGAGGGAAAACACAGCATAATTGTGCCATAATTTTGAAATTTTAAATATTCACTGCCTATTCTGATCACACCTTCTATGCAGGCAATTAAATAGGAAGCACTTTTGAGATTCAGACCTCGGAAAGGAAAGAGTAAGGCGTATGTTGGGCAGGAGAGGATGTGCTATGAGGCATTCTTGAGAGTGGCCTCAGCCACTCATAAGAATCTTGGAAACAGCTGTGGCCCTTCTGTCATGGTGACAAGAGCCAGAGACCCATGTCCTGTATCAACCAGCCACTGGGAAAGAGCATGACCTTGGGCCAGAGAGATTTCCTTCACCATGGACAGCATCAAGGACATCCCCCAGCTGCTGCGAGACTGACATGACAACAGGGACTGAGGCACCCTGCTGGGGGACCTGCAGACCATGAGGCAATGTACCAGGGACAGTAGCCACAGCCAAAAAGCAGTCCCCCCAGGGGTTCTTCAGGAGCCAGGACCCCAGGGGGACACCCCTGCTAGCTCACCACCCGCAATGCTGCCTTTGCCCAGTACAGGGAACCCAATTCTCTTTCCCCTTCTTCCATAAGCTCCTTACTGCCTTGTGGCCCCTCTGCAAAGCCCTTTCAGCTGCCTAAGGACTGAAGCTCTAGGACACAAAAGTTCCCTCTCCAAATTTCTGCTTCTCCCTACTGCCCTGCTGACTGCACCTCTCCCAGAGGTGATGAGCCCAGAGATGTCTGCCGTTTGATGAGGAGGAAGGACCTGCAGGCAGATGGGGGACACAGAAGCCAGCGCTGCTGGCTCTGAGCTGCCCTCCACCCTGTCTGGGAATCAGGAACCCAGCGTCCTGCAGGACCTCACCTGAACCTGACCAGGAGAGTCTCCAGCTGTCTGGCCTCCATTCCCCAGCAGGGTTCCCGGGGCAAAGACCTAGTCACAATATTTGGAGAGCCCCAAGTCCTTGGGGGTCTGCAAGCAGCAACATTGATGGCAAAGACTTAAGGGAACATCTTGCTTGCAGGCAGGGACCACCCCTGCCCTTTCTCTGCCTCTCCTTCCTCTTCCTGCCGGAGCACTGCCTGTACAGTGCTGGGGCCACCTTATGCTGCTGTGTCCTTCTCTCTAGGTCTTACCAGCAGCATGTCATACTTAGGGACATCTAGAAGTGTCCCCTGCCAGGATATGGGGATGAGGAAAGTCAGATTGTCTATCTTAAGGGTCTGGCTGGTCCCCACCCTGGAGCTCTGATGTCCGCCTCTTTCTGTGCACTGTCCCGCTGGCCCCACTGCAACCCAAGGAGTCATGGGCTTGGCTCTTGCCTACACAGAGCTTGCTTCTCACTTGTGCAGATCTGGCTGGCTGACCGTCAGATCTCTTTCCTACCCTATACCACTTACACGGGCAGCAAAAGGGAGGAAATGCATGCCTAGAGTCCACAGAAAACATGCACCAGGGAAAGCTAATGGAAAGGCATGATGTCAGCATCAGGCAATCTATCCCATTGTCTAGCCCATCTAGGGCATTCCATGGAGGAGGTGGTAAGGGTCAGACCAGGAGCTCTATGTAGAGAGGATGGTGTGCTTCATCAGCCAACTAGTTTATGTGAAATGAAACACCAGGCACAGACCTTCTCTCTTCAGGAAGAAGATGAGCTCCAGAGGCTGCTGAAAGAGAGGCCTTCAAGAAAGGTCTGTGCATGGGGTTGGTTCCTAGATGCCCAGAATCCTGATGTTTAAGGGAAATAGATAGGTGGTTGGACCTTTTCCAAACTCTGACAAAAAGATATCCTCCATGTCTGCAATAAACTCAGGCCCTGCCACAGGGAGCACTAACAAGGGGGATGGAGAGCAAAGCAGAGAATCATGGCAAGCAGCCAGAGGACAAGTGACAAAGAGGATAGGGTGGGTGTGGCCAGGTGAAGAGTCCCCTCCAGGCCCTCAGTTCTCCACCCCACCCTACTATGAGCCAAAGGCTTCATTAGACCTGTTCTAGAAAAAGGAGCCCTTTTCTTCATCTGCAGAAACAATGCCAAGGGGCCAGGGAGATGGCTCAGTAGAATAAGCACTTGCCTGACAAGCTCAAGGACCTGCGTTCAATCCCCAGTTCTGCCAAAAAAGAAAAAAGAAACAATGCCAATGCATGAGCCATTCACTTGTTGTCTGTACAGCTTGTGTCTAGATGCCCCCCCAAAGCCTCATGCAGTCATAGGGCTTTTGCAGAGGTGGCTGAATCTAGAGTGTGTGATTGATGATTGGAGGCTGGATTAAGGGTGCTGGGATTAAGGGTGGGTGATTTCTGGATTAGTCCACCAATTGGATTGGCACTGCCCCAATCTGGATATAATATAAGGGGCAGAAAGAGGCTCATGTCCCCTCTCTTGCTGCTTCTACTCTCTTCCATTGTCATAGACTGTTTCCCTCTGCCATGTGCCCGCCTGACTTGAAGCCAGCTGACTATGGACTGAAATCTCCACAAACAGCTAAACAGACCTTTCTTCCCTTAACTTTGGGCAGTGGATATTTTGTCTCAGCAATGAGAGAAAAATAACTAAGACAATGCTGATGCTCTGATGAAGACTGAGCTAGACAAACTGACACCTAACAGTTTTCATCAGAGCATGAAGGAGCAGGCAGATCACTAGGAAGCCACCGTCATGTTGGTTCCCTCAAATCCTGTTTCTCTCCAGTTCACCAAATTCCTACTAAGTGTTCTCAGGGACACTAACTCTCTTCTCTGCTCCCCAAGTTAATTATGTGTGCAACACGGTGCCTGAAGGGAACGGTGGGGTGTCAGTTAGAAAATACATGGTGCTTGCTACAGGTTCCAGGCACAGGCATCGGCGATCTAGGGATCCACAGGTAAGATCCGGGACCAGAAGCACCACGTGCATGACAAGAGCACGCATTCCTGGGAGTTGCCCTGACACACGCGACCCCACAGAGCCCAGAATTCCTGAGCTGACCCAGCCCTGGGCACACAGGGCATCCCATGCAGCCATCTGCTTGGCAGCTCCCCAAGACTTCTGCCACTACAGAGGGGCGGCTGTGGCTCGCAGATCTGCTCGGACTGTCCGCTGCAAAGTACTTTCAGCACCACTGTACCCTTTTTTTTTTCTTTTGCATTGCCAAAAGTGGGATAGAACTAATAATATCTGTCTTTTATGCCAGTGCTTCTCAGCCTTTAATATGCAAAGGCAGCACTTGGGCATCTTTCTGATCACTGACTGCGACAAGAGGGACATTTCTAAGTGGATCCCAGGGGATGGTTGCTGGTAACCCGGATCCCAAGGTTTTCAATGTCTAAACTATCGCATTACAAAACACTTGCACCTGCACTATCAGCTCAGATGAACTCAGCACAGACACTGCGTGATGGGAAGAGGTAAGGAGCCTTTTCCAGGAATGTGGGAAGCACGGAGACCCGGGACATAGGTGTATGCTGTTGCAAGTAGGATGAGGCTCCGGGCACATTGAAACTTGAAATGCCTGGACCAGCCCTAAGAATGATGACCTAACGGGGCTCACGTTCCCCAGGTGCTGGGGTGTTTTAGGAAATTTGCACAAGAACATCAGAATATTCAATGTGCTCTCAGCCAGGAGTCTGGGGTGGCCACCTGCAGGCCTGCTCCTTTCTCTGCCCAGGAACCCTAACGTGCAGGAGCTTGAGCCACTTCCTTTTCCTGGCAGCTGTGCTGAGCACCACCACTTTCACACACACACACACACACACACACACACACACACACACACCAGGTCACCAGACAGCGCTGGCAGTTGTCCCTTTCATCATAAGGTCTTCCACACTGGAAGGGAACCTGGAGTCCAGCGTGCAACGAGCAGCCCAAACCGAGGCTCAGTTCCCCGTGGCCACCCCAGGGACTCATCAGCAAGGGAGAAATGGGCCAGGAAGCAGGAGAAAGCTCTTGACTCCCAGTCCAGGAAACCTTAGAGGACCAGCCTCTGACCATGGCAAGCAGACTTCTCAGCCTCTAGGGAAGAAGCCTCAGGCTCATTATCCTGACTCCTAGGGAAGAGGAGAAGCAGCCCTGAGCTACTGTGCTTCATCGAGCACCTCATTGCTGCCCAGAACAGGCACATTGTCACCTTTGCTAACTTCCCAGCACACAGGGACATCAAGGGTGAGACACTAGTCTGCTTCAGGGTCTGCCACCTCCACCCACAGAGCAAAGGTACTGCCACTGTGTGGCGTTTTTTGCCCCCAAGCGTCAAATCCAAGTTCTAGTTAGAGACAGAAGAGTGCACGGGGCGGAGGTGGGGAGTCATGAACGACTAACACATGCTGTTTGCTGTTCCAACCGGCTGAAGGGCACCAACTCCCCTTGAACAAATGGCCAGGGCACAGCCACAGCAGCTTGGGAGCTCTGGCCCTGGCCTTTGACCTACCCTGAGGATCACCTGTGAACCATGGGAAATCGAAAGAGACAGCTTTCCAGCAAGCAGGATGCGGACCCGGGACTCCCCCGCCTCGGCTCATGGCTGAAGTCACAGGAAAAGCCAAGTCCAGGAAAGCAGGCTTCCTCTGCCATGTCAAGTATGATTAGGGTTAGGGCTAGAATCAGACTTAGGCTTAGGGTTGGGGCTAAGGTAGCAGTGCAGGCTGCAGCAGCCTCCTATGTGGAACCTCACAGCAGAGAAAGAGGCAGACTCTCGAGACTAGCGGGCCCCCACATCCCCGGAGTGAGGTGAAGATTGCTCCTGTCTCTGTCACAGCAAAGTGTGATTATTTCCCAGATATAAGCCTAAAACAGGCTTCACAGCCAGTGATTTATATGGATGAAGGGGGCAGCTGGCCAGGACCCTGTGAGATCCGCTAAGGACACTCCAAAGACCTCTCCCCCGACCACCCACCCCTGGACCAGAGCCTACAAAAAAAAAAAAAAAAAAAAAAAAAAAAAAAAAAAAAAAAAGGCAAAGCCCAAACACAGCCCAAGCTTGAAGAAAAAGAGGTCCCCAAGTTGAGCTTGGGCCAGGGATGGAGTGACAGGACCTGGCCTGTCCCAAGACAGGCCAACTCACTCACGGTCAGGTGAGGTCAGGTGAGCCCGATCGCGGCTGCGACAGGGGTGGAGCAGCCCCCGCAGAGGCTGGACCTGATTCCCAGGAAGGAGCTGTCGTCAGTCACAGCTCAGGGGCAGATCCGCTGTGCACTCGCGCCACCTAGCGTTGGCAACATTTCGATGGCTCTTTCAGCAAAACTCATTTGGGGCCCCCTGGTGTGTCAGAACCTGAGGTGCCCCTCGCTCTGGAGAGCACACTGGATTGGTCCGAAAATGGAGAATAAGTGAGTCAAGAGCTTGGCCTCCTAATCACCAGTCCCAGCTCCGCCAGCGCTGTGTTCTGCCCCCTGCCTCAATCGCCTGCTGCACTTGTCTACCTACTAAAAACACAACCGTATGTCAGGCACAGTTGTTCACGCCTATAACCCCAGACACTAGGGAGGCTGTGAAGGACCACTGCACGTTCATGCCCTGCCCAGCCAGCTTAGCAAGCCCTGTAGCAAAGAAGAACTGGGATGGATTTCCTTGGTAGAGCACTTGCCGGGACCAAGGCCCTGAGTTTAATTCCTAGTATCCCCCACACACACACACACACAACCTATAGGTTATTTTTCAAAAGAAAACAAAATTTGAAACATCATCTTCCTGTATCAGGGCTCACAACCTGAATTGCACTGGGGACAACTCAGTAATGTTTCAGCAACAAGTTTGCTCTCTGAGGCCTCCGCAAATCTAAAAGCCCCAGATTTCCATTTCTGTTTCTTACTCTGGAAAGATGAGGAGGAGAAATCAGGTAAGGGTGTGATTATCATACGGGCATATTTACACATGAGCCAGCTGATACCAGCAGAAAATTACCTGCAGCCTTGTAGCAATGATGGACAGCATTTGTTATCGGGCACTCGCAGCTGATGCATTGGGAAGTGAGAGCCTCCCTCCTAAGGGAACACCCCAGCCACACCCAGGCTCTGAGGATTCCTCTCAGAACAGGTTGTCCGACAGCTGCGCTCCCACAGGAGAGGGCGGTGTGATTCCCAGCACACCAGGCCACTGTTTCCTCACAGCTGAAACTCAGGTAGAGTGACAGGCCATCCCCCCAGGGGCCTCGTGCCTGCATCCTCCTCCCTGCTCAGCCTCCAAGCCCAGCTCCTCCACGCCTTCTCTGCCCACCCCATGCTAGGCACTGTTACCCCATTCTCCACTCTGTGACATCAGGCTAGCTCTACAGGACACTCGTCTCAGGGCCTGCAGGCTCTAAATCTAATCAACAACTGCATATTCAATACCATGCAGCTGGAGACACGATCTACATTTTTTAGCCTTCAAGTCTGGTTTATGTCAGTGAGAAACCCACATGTCTGGTGCTATTGCCAGCCTGCTTGGCCTGGCTCTCTGCTCCCATGGTTTATGGTCTGCATTAGTGATGCGAAGTCCCCATGGGCCCCTTTGTCCACTTATCACAGCCATAAACACCTCAGTGAAAGGGAATCAGAAGCAAAGGATGTGCTCAAATGAAGCATGAGGGATGACTTTTCTCACAGAGTCTGGATCTTACCCTCCCCTCAGCAGATGTTGATAAGTGTTCTGGGTAAGATTCTGGCTGTTGATTTTTTTTTTCATGTTCTTGATTTGATTTTGATTTTTTTTTTTCTGGAGCCAGGAATTGAACTCAGGCCCTAGCGCTTGCTAGGGAAGCACTTATTCCACTGAGCCATCTCCCAGCCCCTTGATTTGATTTTGAGACATGGTCTTGCTTTGTAGTTTGGCTTGTCCTTGAACTCTCTGTGTAGCCCAGGCTGTTTCATTATAGTGGTGTAAAGCGACTAACAGAAATTAATTGCTAATCAGATTAATCAATCCAAATTAAAGAACACTCAAAGAGAAAAATAAGTAATGCATATTGATCTATGAGAAAACAATCCACAGAAGAATAAACATGAATGCCATCACATGAAAAGACAGCTGGTGTTCCGTAGGCATCTCTGAGGCACCAATTAGGATGAAATTCACTGCCCTGTCATATGAATTTGAACTTGAGGCAATCCTCCTACCTCAACCTGGGATTATAAGCATGCTGGGATGAAAGGCATGCACCACCATGCCTGGCTCTGCTCTTGCTTTTGAGAGTTTAGAGTATAATATAATATGATGACAACAATCTATTGGGAAAGAGCAAGAGCAGCCAACCAAATGGCTTGTGTTCTCAGAATGGGTTTGTGAATGTGTTGCTTGGACCTCAGGGTGTGACCTTCTGGAAAGTCCAGGCCGATAATTATAATAAAACAGATCAAGAAGGAGTAATTGCTTTGTTCCTTAGTGTTCACTTTCCCATCCCATCCCTGCAGCACTGCCGTGAGTTAATGACAAAGGTCATCTCTGTTTGGGTCATGTAGCACAGGTCACAACTGTATGTGAAGAAGCACATGCTTCCAGTCCAGACCTGCCTGTCCACCAGGGTAAGGCTGCAGCCCACTGGCACGTGGCAGGATAGCCCAAGGTGATAACTACAGTATCAGTTCTAGAAAGTAACAGCAGTTGAAGAACAGTTTGCTGTTTCTCCCTGGGGCTGCCGGCCCTCTGCAGGGTTGCCTTGTGTTTGTGGAGACAGGACCTCCTCTGTGTGAACAGAGTTAGCTTTGTAGACCACTTCCTGCTTTTCTCTGCATTGTTTTCCATTTCCCCAGCTTTGCTGTAATTTCAAGTTTTCTTATCAACTCTTTCTTGATTCCTGGAGCCTTAGTTCTTTTTATCTTCACTATTGGGTTTTTTTTTTTTTCTGGAGCAATTTTAGTTTTTATTTTTAGTTTTATCTTTTTGTTTTGTTGAGATCGAGTGTTACTATGCAGTTCAGACTGCCTTGAGTGCACTACGTTGCCCTGGGGTGTCTCAGTTCCAGATCCCAGGAAGGTTATATTTGCTGCTGGCTTTTGCTCTGACATTCTTAACTTACTTTTTTTTTTTTTTTGGCAGAACTGGGTATTGAACTCAGGCCCTTGTACTTGCCAGGGAAGCGCTTATATCACTGAGCCATCTACTTTTTTTTTGAGTTGACAATCTTAGGTGTTTTGTTATAGTGGTGTAAAGCTGACTAACACAAATTAATTGCTAATCAGGTTAATCAATCCAAATTAAAGAAGAACACTCAAAGAGAAAAATAAGTAATGCATATTGATCTATGAGAAAACAATCCACAGAAGAATAAACGTGAATGCCATCACATGAAAAGACAGCTGGTGCTCCGTAGGCATCTTTGAGGCACTAATTAGGATGAAATTCACTGCCCTGTCATATGAGTTAGTTAGTTAGTTAGTTTTAGTGCTAGGGATGGAATCCAGGGCCTCATGCATGTCAGGCAAGTGTTCTACCTCTGAGCTACATCCCCAGTCCCAGATCCCCTTAAAAACTAACACAGTCACTAAGATTTCCTTATTCCTAAAACTTACCACTCCATACCCCAAATCCTTCCCAAGACATTTTCTCAATGTGACAATGGAAAGAAAGAGAGCAAGAACAAGAAAGGAGAAGGGAGAGGGTTAGGGTAGATGTCTCCTGCCTGCAACCTAAGGGATGCCAATGTATTTTCTCCACCCAAATTCTACCACACACCCCATGCCAAGCTTTGGGCTCTGAGTATTGGCAAAGATTGTGCCACCTTTGCTGTGTGGACACAATACCTTCTTCAGGTAGCATGCTCCCTCCTAGTCCTCCAGGAGTATCAGCTGAGCTGAGGGGACAACCCATTCTCATGGCATACTAAATGCAGGATTCCCGTCCATGACTGACTCTAAAGTCTTACAGAGTCCCCCAGCAACTAGGTCCTGGCCCAGCATGTAAAAATGTGGCAAGGTGCTGGGTCCTCGTCCATCTTACTCACTGGATCTGGACCATTGCAACTTGGAGTTCTTTCCCAAAGTCAAAATGTTTGAGTCAGTTCAGGCCATCCAGGAAGCCACGACACAATGGAAGAAGACATTCGGGCAAGAGGACTTCCGAAACTGCTTCAGAAAGTGACGCAGCTGAAACGCATTCAGGACAAGAGGGAGGATCTGGAAAAGGACCCACGGAAAGTGTCCTAGACTGTGAAACATTTCCAAAATTTGAACATTCACCACATTTTGTGATTGCACCTAGTGCAGTGATGGTAGAAGAGTAAAACGTCTGTCCGTGCCTTGGAGAACCAAAGAATCCTTTCAAAGGCCCGGAGCCCAGGGCAATGTCGCCTGCAAATCCATTGGAGAAAGCGGAAGGATCAGCAATGAAAGATCAAGGGATCTACACCAGAAAGGCCCAGGGGCCAGTGCCGGAAGCTGACGTGTCTGTGCCGGAAGCCAGGACCTGAGCCAGGAGGCTGGGGGTCGAAACGATGCTCCTCCCAGGAAGATCGCCTGAAATCCTTCCCTCCTATTTTCCTTTTGTAGCTTTCTAACAACAAGACAGCCCTCCCCGAAGTGGGTCTTCCACACCCAGAGCCATGCTGGATCCATTCAGCTGGGCGTCCCCACTTAAACTGGCAATTAATCAATTAATCATCACACACATCGTGCACCCCATCTCCAGCCCCTTTCTCCTCTAACAGGGGTGTTGGGCAGGCAGAGAGATATTTGTAGAGGCCACAGTCAAGGGACATGGTCTCACCAGAGACTGAGCCTCCCCACGAACCTAGAGTCACCCCTGCCTGCCACATCCATGGGGCTCTTGTTTAATAATAGGGTGCACCAGAAAAATGTATCTCCTGGGTCCTGTTTAAGGAGAGTCTTTTGCTGTGCCCCAAAATAACATTAAGTGAAGGCAAGGACACCAGAGGAGAGTGGGATTGAACCCCCAGCCAGAAAAACCCAAGCTCACACTGAGCTATCTACCCAGCCAGCAAGACTGGCTTCCAGCAGAGCCCTCAACTCGTGTAGGGGGTGCTGATGGCTGCTGATATGGACAGGCCTGTGCCTGGAAGGCCCGGTGCAGGAAGCTGGCATGGAAGGGACAGCCTGCACTGCGAGGGACCAGGAAGGGCTGAGGACACAGTCCTGAAATGAGAAGGAACCCAAGGTGGGAGTCCTGTCTTGGAAGCCAGGGAAAAGAGCAGAGCTGAGGCCTTGTACCCCAGTGGCTGCCTACACTTGGTGAGGCCTTTCCTCCCAAGGCCCTGGGCGGCACTAGTGGGTGCCAAGGTGGGAATGCCAAGGGCCCCCCTGAATACCCAAGCCTGACAGCCCTGCTGAGGAAGCCTCTGTGATCCTCACAGAGTGCCCATACCCCCACAGGGACGGCAGCGCAGACTGAGCCTGGGGATGCTGTTATGTGGTGGACACCCCTGGCCCGGGCCTCAGGGACACACAGCGTATGCGCCAAGGGAAAACCACATGACCAGGCTCCTCTCTCTCTCTCTCTCTCTCTCTCTCTCTCTCTCTCTCTCTCTCTCTCTCTCTCTCTCTCTC
>PVKA01024308.1:0-34411 GCA_004027165.1 Ctenomys sociabilis | reverse complement strand
CTACAGAATAATGTACAGGACTACAAGATAAACCCTGAGAAGACGTCAATGACCACATAGGAAATATAAAGTTCATGTGTTGATATATAAGTTTTAATCTATCTGGGTCTTAACCATCCAGCAGAAAAGTATAAAAGTATAAAAATGAAGTATACATCGTGAGCCCATAATATTAAGCTGAGCTGTAAATGGATATGGTTGACAATTTCTTTGAATAACTCCCTATGGTTGCAGAATGCTGGACTGTGTTGGATTGTGGTGTCGAGTTCAAGCACCTAAGTTAGTTGAATGTCAATGGAGTGCCCATTTTTGACAGGTGTAGACAAAGGAAGGGTTGTAGAAAGAAAAAATCATCATGTGTGTGTATAGACAGTACAGTTGGGATAGATAACGCTGTGCTTCTACATAATTCTATGGGAGGCAAGATCTGCACTAATGGTGGTTGGACAGGATATTATGTCGGCTTTTAGTGCTATGGTCATCCACTAGGTAAATAGTGGAACATCAGCAAAACAGCAGGAAGGATGTAAACATTGATATAATGTAAATTATATCAATCTTTGATATAATTCAGCTGTATAAAAACATGTAAATATAATATCATGTATGCACCTTGTACAATACTAAAACGTTATGAAAACAGTTTGCAATGTATTATTGCATCGACTCTGTATGGTTATGGTGTTTTGAAACTGTCTGATTGACATTTGTATTTCAATAAAATAAAAATAAATGGAAAAAAAAGAAAAAAAAAGAAAATAAAAAAATAAAAAGGAAATCAGGCAAAAATAAATAACGAAAAACATGTAACAAAAAGAGATTAGAAGCATGGAAGGACAATGAAAATTTCCCAAGCCTCAATGTACCGGTAAAGACAAAAGAAGGGAAGGAAAATAGAAAATGAAAAAGAAAACAATACAAAGAAAAATCCTGGGACCAGGGAGATGGCTCAGTAGAAGAAGCACTTGCCTGGCAAGTGCAAAGGCCTGAGTTCAATCCCCAGTTCTGAGAAAAATTATCCTCAAAAGCATCAGAAATATACTTACAAAAAGCAGAACTAGGCCTCTGCCTCCCCAAACCAAGAAATTTCTCTATATTTTGAGTGTGTGGGTTTGGGCCCCTGTCCAAGCTGCTTCTCTGTTCATGCTGGCAGATACAGGTACGTAGAGATTGTAATCAGATCCAGGTAGGCAGGGCTTGAATGCATTCCTAGTAGTAAGAAGGGTGGGGGTCCAATGCCTTGACTTTCAAATCCCTTTTGCTGTGGAGTGGGCCTGTGTCCTTTGGCTCAATCCCCCAGGTCTCTTTCTACCCTGGATGCAGTTCCCTGATCATGTCTGTCTTCTGTTGCCATCTCCCACCAGCTCCTGTTGGAGCAAAACACCGGAGCCGTGAAGTGAAGCATCCCATGCTGCTGTGAGTCCTGACTCACACGGTCCCTCCCTCCTCAGCATGACTGACTCAGAACCCTCTCCATGATAAAGGGGTCACTCCTGTGCCATTGCCTGTTGAAGGACCCATGGAGGAGCACAATCCCACATATTTGCTGCAACTCATAGCACCTGCCAGCTCATTCCACCACCGTGTTCCTTCTTGAAGCCCTCTGGCGAGTCCAACTTCCTCTTTGTTTCTGTAGATTTAGTCTCCTTTTCCTATCAGCTGGGTATCAGCTGGGAGTAGAGAGACAGTGCAAGTTGTCTCTTCCCTTCTCTGTGTTGCGTTTTGTCTCTTCAATTTCTCTGAATGTTTTAATTTTTCTGTCAGATGCTTCCGGGGTTCTGAGTCCCTACTTCTCTTTATTTTCTACCCCAAGCTGTTTCCCAGTGCCTGAATTCTGAATCTTGTAGTGGCTAAGTCACTGCTTCCCATACCACCTTTTTCTCAGAAGCCAGTAAGTAGTGTTTAAGCTTTTAAAATGTACATAAACTTGGACCCTTAAAGCAAAGTCCTTTAGGATTTTTCTTAGGAAAATATAAAAAATGTCTTCAAAGTTTAAACAAAGATGCTTATTCCAGGGAACAGGAACATTGACAAAACTTAGAGAAGATGAATAATAAATAATATAGTATTGACTGATGAGAGCATGATATAATCTTTTAGCAATTTTTAAAATGTCATTCTAGAAGAATATTTAAGAATAAAATCCTTTGGTCAAGCAATGGCTGTGATTCATCCACATGGTGACACTGACAAAGATCTACAAAGTGCGGTACAGGGTTACAGGATAATCCTGAGGGGACTTGACTGACCTTATCAGATACAAAAGTTACATTTCTTGTTATATAGGTCTTGCTTTATCTTAATCTTAACCATCCAGCAGAAAAGTATAAAAATGAGGTATATAAAGTGAAGTTATATTAATATGCTGAACAGCAAAAGTCTCTAGTCAACAAACTCTGTGGATAACCCACTACTATTGTGGACTGCTGGACTGTGTTGGAGTGTTTTTCTGAATTTAAGCATCTATAATAAGTGAATGCCAATAGAATACCCATCTCTGACAGGACTAAACAGAAAAAGAGGATACAAAGGAAGAACCTTTTGTATTTGTATATACAGAATAGTTAGGATAGATATACAGCTACTTTTGCTTAATTCTGTGAGAAGAAAGATTTGTACTAATAGTGTTTGGTCAGGATATCCTCTCTGCTTCTTGTAGTATGGATAACCACTAAGAAGATAATGATGTCAAATGTATTGACTATTGAAAATGTCCTATTAATCAGCTTTGTGACTGTCTCATTGATATTTATCTCTCAATAAAATAAAATAAAATTTTTAAAAAAAGAATAAAATCCTTGGAGACTGTTACATAGACAAAGCAGGTTACAAACTATGGTGATATAGTACTCAGATTCCATTCTATTAAGGAAAAAAGAAAGGCTGAGAATGAAAACAAGAGCCCTTACCCATCCTGTTCCTTGTTCAATTAGCACAATTATTCTAAATTAAGACATCTTTTCTATTAATGATGATTTAGTCATATTTCCTTCAATTTTAAATATAAAATTGGTAATATTTAGGGAAGATGTTTTTATAAATTTCCACAAATTAAAGGTGATATGAGATGGTGGAGAAAGAAGAGAATGTTTAAGAACAATTCAGAAACTGTGGGGGTGGGTGACATTTTTGTTTGTGTTTGTTTTTTGCCAGGTTGGGGAAAAATATGAACTTAAAAGCTTTGAAAGAGCAGTGAACACTGCCTCTTCACCATGGCTCCTAGGCTGCCCCTCTCTGCTCCCTATAGTTCGCTCCCTCTGTCACCTCCTCCTGGGCTCCTTTAATCCAGATTTGCCTCCTTTTCCCAGACTTTGGCATTTACAGTTTCCTTGGCTAGGAGTATTCTCCCCCTATTTCTTTTCCTGCATATTCCCTGCTCATTGACCTCTGTTCAAATGTTGCAAGGAGGCTGTGGCAGGAGGATCACAAATTTGAGTCCACCCTGGGAACTTATCAGTTTGAAAAGAACCTGTATCAAAATAAAAATATAACAAAAGGGCAGGGGGTGCAGCTCTGTGTGAAAGCCCTGGGTTCAGACTCTAGTACTAAAAACAAATGAACAGACAGAAAAACTTACTCAGCTTGTTACCATGATGGCATAAGCATCCTTTGGTCCACCTTTGCAGCTTTTTTTTTTTTTTAATCACAGTTGAAACTTGCAAGTCCTGAAAAAACGCTACATATATGGCTTCCAGGGTGGACTGTAAACATTATCTGTGGTCTTCCTTGTGCTGCATATAGTGCCTTAGTGCTATCCTCCAAATGTCTGTGTTCTCCCAAACCCATTTGTTGAAAGGTAACTTCAGTGTGACTATGTCTTGTGGTGGGTCCTCTAGGAGTCCATTGGTTCCAGAGGACAGAGCTACATCATCAGAAGTGAAGCCCTTATCTGTGTACTTTGGAGCTTTTCCTTGCCTCTCTACTTTGAGGGGATGCAGGAAATAGATAGCTGTCTCTGAACGTGGAAACAGCAGACCCTCTCCAGTCCCTGAATCCACCACCTACTTGACTGTAGACCTCCCAGGCTCTGGAACTGTAAGAAGAACTTTTCTGCTATCTATAAGCCACCACTATGTGTTATAGCAGCCCATATGCAGCAAGACACATACACGGAGTAAGGACTCTATTACCATGTGAACAATATATTATACAGTCTTCTACAACTGGGAAAACTGCAGATTCTCTGAAGTAGCTCTGGTATACATATGAATTCTCTGAGTAAATATAAAACATACTCTTGTCCAAGCCCCTACCCTAAGGGGAGGATTATGTTTAATCTACTTAATTGGTATGGGGGGGATCTGAGCACAAATTCTATCTGAATATTCCCAGGTGATGCTAACATGCAGTTATAGGTGAAAGCCACTGCTGAGAATTGGAGACCTGTTCCCGAGCAGGTGCATATCTGCTGGTTGGTGGGCCTGTGAGCAGAGAAGCCTGGGCCTTGGACCCCACCTATGCAGATGACATGGGAAAATGTTGTGAGGGCCCTGATGTAGCCCAGGCCCCAGGGCCATGCTGGGGAGAGTTTTGTTTTAATAGTACCAACACTTGACAGATTAAAATCTGAAGTTGGAGACTGTTTACATCCTTCCTGCTGTTTTGCTGATGTTCCCATTTGCTGAAAGGGCACTGCCCCTTCTCAGAGGCCATGAGGAGGCCCTATTAACACTTGTTACACTAAACAGAAGCACACCAGGACCCAGGAAGAGGCACATATGGGGCTGGCTGCTCATTTTCATTCCATTAGACTGTTTCTAAATAATGTCATTAGATTCAGAGTCCATTTATCTGTACCATATGGATTTTCCCAATATATAAACCATCTCTGGGCTGAACTATCTCTCAGTGAAAGCTATTTCCTGTTACAGATGTTGTTTCTATCTCAATCCATCACAGCTTGGAAATTGGGTGGTGGGAGAGTCTGGGAATCTGTGTGGGGTCATCTTTGTCTTTGATTCTCAGTGTGATCCTGGTGCCCACAACCACCATGTCTCCTGGGTGGTGGACGATGGGTGGATTGTAGGCCCCATCCTGGACTTGCTATATCAGAATCTATATTTTCACACAGATCCTTGTACACATTTACAATTAATAACTACTTGTCTAAAATTCAGTGTCAATGAGATTACCTGAAGAAGTTTTAAAAACTAGTAGTGCTGTGACTGGGTAAAGCTCACTGATGGATACTTCCATGGCATCCAGAAGGTCTGGGGCTCCATCTTACATACAGAAAACAATGCCTGACACCCATACCACGGATTCTTGTTTTGTTGATAAGAGGTATGGCCTGAGGAGCAAGAAATTTAAATACTAATAAAAGATTCTTTAAATTGTAATGCAAGAAGAATGAAATCCACTTTTTCTGCTGAGTCCAGAGAGCTGAGGGTTGGTCTAAAGCCACACAGTCAAGGACCAAGCTTGAAAGAAGGTGGTGAGAAAGCATCTTCACTGCACAGTGCAGAAACAGGATACAAATTTGTGGTATTTTATTAGACCTTGTAGCAGGTTGAGTACTGTCCTCTGAAAAGATCTTTCTGCATCTTATCCTGCTGGCAGAGGCTAATGTGATCTTATTTGGAAATAATGTATTTACCAGTGGACCTTGAGGTGAGGTCACCCTATATTTAAAGTGGGCCTCACATCCAAGGACTGATTTTCTTATAAGAGGAGAGGAGATGATACAGAGAAGTATCATGAAGCAGAGATTGGCCCAATAGATTCAAACTCCACAGAATGTCAGGAATTGCTAGAAATCACTAGAACAAAGGAAAAAATCACAGCAGTCTCTTTAGAGTTTGCTGTCAGACTTTTGGTGTCCTGAACTACTGAAAAATAATAAAGGATGGCCAAATAGCTTAGTGGATTAAAGCACCTGCAAGCAGGCTCAGGGGCCAGGGGTTCAATTCCCAGGCCTTCTGTGCTGGCCCCATCCCCAGGGTGTGCTGAGATGGTAATTGAGACTGGGTGTAGTGGTGGGTGCCTGTAATCCCAGCACTTGGGAGACTATAAACAGGAGATTCATTATGAGTGCAATCTAGTAGTGAGACCTTGAACACACTGTCGACCTATCTCTAAAAAAATACAAAAACAAAAAAAAAAAGAAAAGATTAATTTTCTGTTTTTTAAACCACCCAGTTTGGACTAATTTATTAAAATAGTCAAAAGAAATTAATACAGATTCATTAAGTGTGCCAATTCATCTGGCAGCAAACGAGGACTCCAAAACATCACATCTACATCCATGAACAATCTACATCCTGTGCCCAGCCCGGCATCCCTGAGAACAGGGATGAAAGCCCTGTGAAAGCCTTCTAGCTCTCCCTGCGAATAGTGAAGCTTATGAAGTTCACAGTTTGTCATTTGTGTAAGCATAGTCGAGAAACCCTGAGCATTTTGTTTTAGTGATTTCATACTCTAGCTTCTTTTTTCTTTAGAGTTGATTCTTTTTGAAATCTTATAAGCTTTAAAAATCACAAAAGATGAATCAACGCTTTCCTTAAGTGTAAACTTTTAAGTTCTTAGGTGGGTAACCAAAGCACTATGCCACTCAGCATGAACTTCAGTTTCCAGCTTTCCACCCATGTATTATTTTGGTGATGTGGCACCATGATACAGTTCTTGCCTTGCATGCATAGGGCTGTGGGTGCGATTGCTAGATTCCTCTCCAAATAAGAAACACGTCTTCTATATTGCCTGCCATAGACCTGCCCACTGCTCAGACTGATCTCTGTGCTCCCTGCACACTCTATAGTCTTGCACCTTACAAACTACAGCTTATGATAGTCTTCTGCTTCTCCACTTACTTGTTTATTTTCTGTAAGATCTAGTGAAAGCCCATTTGTGCTTGAATAGCATTGCTTGACTTTCCTAGTCAGTAGAGATTGGCTTTCTTCTACAGAACTCTGCACTTGAAATTGCGTGACTTTTTTTTTTTTTACATATTCTTCTCATAATTAGCCAAAATCTTTCTCTGACTACCAATACTTGGAAAAGAAAAAAAGCCAAAGAAAGATTTCCTAGGCACTCCTCACACAGGGCTAGACTGTCAAGGTCTGATTTTCTTCTTTTATTTTCTGGGTGAAGTTTAGATCCAGGTCTGTTGGGAAACCTCAGTATCTGTTGGAACATCCTAGATCTAGCAAAAAGGTAGGACCTGGGCTTCCCAAATGGGAGCTGACAAGATCTGTTTCTATCCTGCAGGTAAGATGAGAGATGTGAGCTTTGCCACACCCAACACTGTCTTCAATCCAAACTGAGGACATCTAGATCCTGTAATGGATATAGCATCTCTGAGAGACTTCGAAGGGCATGGAGACCTAGTTGGCATTCAGAAGACACTAGTTATCACCTTGTTTTTTGTAGAACCAAGTAATTTATTGTTGGCTGCATCATGCTACTTACACAATGAAGGAAGAGATGACCCTGGAGACCTAGACTACTTGGGACCATTTTGGATGAACCAGTGAGTAATTCATTTGTGATCACCTGGACGCTAGACCAGTGGTGGCAAACCTTTCAGAGATAAAGTAAGGGAGTGGAGGAAAGAGATATATCTATGTATTTAAACTGCACGGTCTGGACAAGTATATTGTAGATTTCTGCTGGTCTATGGAAAGGAGCAGATAATGCTTAATTTATTTTGTCTCCTTTTTTCAATTGTTTCTCCTCTTCATTTCTTATATATTTCTCTCATTTTTCTTCTTCTTCCAATTTTGCATGCATATATCTGGTAATATGAATAACTAGAGGACAACAGCATGCAGTACAACAACAAACACTGTGAAATTTGTATTATTTTGCTAAATGAAATTTTAGTATCATTTGTAATTTTTCTGTTTTAATACTATGTTGTTCTTTCTTTACAAAAGAAAATAGAGACAAAGTGGCCAAATTACAATCCCAAACCCACTTACTTATTGCAAAGTGCCAACACTCCGATTAAACCTGATTACTGAAATTTTAGTTTAGAAAAAACAACTGTTATCCAATGCTTGGCTGCAGGGCAACTTGGCCTGCCTGCCAACAGAGAAGGTTCTGGGTGCCCAAGGTAGTATGTGGGACAAAGGTTTGCCACAACTAAGCTATCCTATAATCGTATAGAAAATGTAATAGAAACAGCCATACTTTTCATTTCTTATAATTTTATAATACTTCCTTAATTATTTGGACTTGAATGCCTTCTTTCCTCATATTTATTGAGGTAACAGTTGGTTTTACTCTTCCCATTTCACCCTTCCTATAGCTATCCATGGTAGATTCTGGCTGATTGTACTTTTCTGTTTGTAGTAATCCTGAAGTGTTATAGTTCACACAGCCCTAGGAAGCACAAGTATAAGGCACTGAGTTAGTACCCATTCATCTTTCCTCAGCCCAAACTGCTGTGGATATTTTGAATGCAAAATATTAGGTCTGTAGGTGATTTTAGAAGATAATGTGGGGGAGTTTTTTGTGTGGGGTGTGGTTGAGTGGGAGAGTCCCATATTTGGGGCTAGAGGAAGGCCTGCTCTGAGAACAAGGCGTGCCAGAGTTGAGCCATGTATAGTTGTTGGGATTAGAACAAAGCCAGTTCAGCAGGAGCCTGGCCTTGGTGCTCCTCCCTGTCAGACAGCACTGATAGCTCTGAAAATGTTTTGCTTTCAGTATTCTCATCAAAACATTGAGATCTTATACTTTGGGCCCCGTCATTTGTTTCCCCTTTTTACTGTGTATAAATAAAGGCACAGACCTTGCTTACTAGGTTATTGCTGCCATTCCATCAGGGAGTTCAGGTCCCATCTGGTTCCAGCTTTTTCAATGTGTCTTGCTTTTTATTAAACTCCTGTTACCCTCTCTCAGGACCCTGCTGGCTTCATGGGTCATGACATTTTTGTTTTGTTTTGAGTGACCTTTCTGTTTTGATAGTAGTTGGGATGGAATCAAGGACCTAAATACTATGCTACATCCCTGGTCCATTTTATTTTTGATTTAATGCTCAGGTCTTGCTAACACACTAAATAGCACAGTGTGTTATTAAGGCTTGAACCTGCCTTAATTGCTGAGTGCTGGGATTACATGTGTGCACCATCTTGACCCATTAAAACAAATATTTATGGAGGGTTTAACCTTAAGATTCTTTGTACAGTAACAAGATAATTATTTAAACTCAGTTTCTTATGTCTCATATTACTTTTTGCTTTCAGGTGACTCACTGAGAAGTTGAGAGGAGAAACAGAGATACTTCTTAGAGATTGGGAAGGCTTCAAGATGGAAGGCTGGGACTCCTAGGAATCTACCCCAGAGACACAACTCTGTGAATATATGCACACACACACACACACACACACACACACACACACACACACACACACACACAGTGATTTATTAGAGACATATTTTTAGTAGCAAAAGATTCGGCAACCTAGATGTCTATCAAAAAGACTGCTTATAGAGCAATGACCAATGCAAGGAAAGACATTGCTAGAAGAGAGGGCTGATGTGTAAGATCATATATTCAGTGAAAACAGCACAAAGAATAGTAGCAAGAGCTTCTAGATGAAAGAAAGTCTGACAAAATTAATTGGAAATAGTGAAAAGTCAGAGTGGCACAAATGCATAAAAACCTGTTTACTGAAATTATACAAAAAATTTCTAAGTATGGGGAAAGAATTTAATATATAGGTAAATGGGGCATAGAGAACCTGAAATACCCATGCCTAGAGAAGAGTGTCTTCATGATACATCATAGTCAAGATCCTAAAAGTCCAGCTTGGGAGATAGCTCAGTGGTATAAGCATCTGCTGCTTTGAGTGCAAAGTCTCTAGTTCAATCCCTGGTAACGCAAAAAAAAAAAAAAAAAAAAAAAAGAAAGAAAGAGAAAAACAAGTCCCCAAAGTCCAACACTTAAAAATTGTTAGAGAAAAAGCAACAAATCATTTATAAAAATAAACCATTAGGGTATAGAAGTCTTCTCAACACAAATGTGAAAGACCATGAGAACTGAGTAAAGTATTTCAAGGCCTAAAATAAAACAATTTTCAACCCAGAATCATACATCCTGAAAATTTTCAAAAATTGATGAAAAAATAGGAATATTTGATGAGAAAGAAGACCTTAATTAAGCAATTCCTATACACCAAATCAGCACTTCAAAAACTCTGGAGGATAGTTGGATAGATAATGAAGCCCATGGTACCAAAGATTCTAGTGAAATGAACACATCAGGAAAAATGAACAGTTAACCAGAAAAACAAAAACAAACAAACAACAACAGCAACAAAAATCAATAGGAAAAAGCACAATGACAAGAATAAGTGAACACATTTTAGTAAGAACTCTCAATGTGAATGGTCTCAACTGTATAACCAAAAGACACAGACTGGCTGACTGGATGAAAACCTAATGTAGTTCTGCATAAGGGTGACATAGATAATCCAGAAAGGAATTTATAGGTTAAAAAGCAAAGGATAGAAGCTAAAATTACATGCTGCAAGACACCAAAACAAACAAACAAACAAAAAACAAAAAAAAAAAAAAAAAAAAAAAAAAAAAAAAAAAAAAAAAAAAAAAAAAAAAAAAAAAAAAAAAAAAAAAAAAAAAAAAAAAAAGAAAAGAAAGGGCAATGGTAGTTATCTTATTTTAAAAGAAACTGGACTCCAAGTCAGAACTGATCAGAAGAGGCAACCAAGGCCATACATGTTTATTAAGGAAACAATTCAATAGGAAAATATAAATATCGTTATATAAACACAAAATTCTAGTGCACCCAATTTCATAAAATATCCTACTGAACATAAAGTATCAAATGAATATCAACTCAATTATAATGGGTGACTGCAACACCATGCTTTTACAAATAGAGAAAAAACAAAGAAATGTTACAGTTGAACTACACCTTTAAACAAATAGGCTTAATAGATATCCACAATGTTCTACCCAACAAAACCAAAATATTCATTCTTCTTAGCAACATATGAAGTTATCCCCAAAATAGATCACATGCTAACCCATAAAATATGTTGAAATAGATACAAATGAATAACAATTCTCCCATTTATATTATCAGATCATAGTACAAAGGAACTAGACATCAACTGCAAAAAGAAACCACAGAAGTTATGCAAGATATGTAGATCAAACAAAATACTCTTGGATAATCAAGCAGTCACAGAAGAAATCCAGGAAGACATTAGACAATTCTTAGAATTAAATGATAATGCCAAAACAACATACTGCAGTCTATGGGACACAACAGAAGTAGTCCTAAGAGGAAATTTTACAGCTACGAGTGCCCACATCAGTAGAAGTGTAAGTGCAAGGCATATATTACAGTGTCAATCAAGATATCAAAATCATACCTCATGCATTCAGAAGTAACAGTCATAACATTTCTGTGGACAAAGAAGAATCCCAGAACAGCAAAAGCAATTCTGGGCAACAAGAGCAAAGCAGGAGGCATCACAATCCCAGATTTTTATCTATATAACAGTAATAGTGATAGTAGTAGCTTGGTACTGACACAAAACAGATATGTGGATCAATGGGACAGGTTAAAGGACTTAAAAGGTGCCCCAGGCACACTGAGTCATCTGGTCTTTCATAAAGAAGCAAAGAGACATGCTGGAGGGAAGATGGTGCTAAGAAAACTGGTTATACACATGTAGAAGTTTGAATCTGGATTGTACTTTGCCATGTACCACATAAAATCAAAATGGATGAAAGACCTGCCGATTAAAACAGAAACTCCTATTCTCCTAGAAGATGAAATCAGTATGGCTCTGGAAGGCATAGGCATTTGTAAAGATTTTTTGAATAGAGATCTAATTTCACAGAAAATAACATCAAGAAGCAACAGGTGAGAGGTTCATTTTTTGT
This sequence comes from Ctenomys sociabilis, assembly GCA_004027165.1. NCBI lineage: Eukaryota > Metazoa > Chordata > Mammalia > Rodentia > Ctenomyidae > Ctenomys > Ctenomys sociabilis. Next base: position 22,558 of record PVKA01024308.1, on the reverse strand, counting down.
TATGTACACATACATGGACTATATACGTTACATACTGCAAACACGTAGTGAAAATGGAGGACTGTGAGGTGGAGTGGTGAAGGTAAAGAGGGTGAGAACAGGAATCAATATGTTTATGCACATGTGTCTACTTCCCACAAGGAAGGTAAATATTTTGCACTATACACATGTGTAAGTAAACTAAAATTCAAAACATCAACAAATGAGAGCAAGACTAATTAAAATTTCTTCTGCACAACAAAAGACACAACCAAAAGCAGGCAGACTTCGATCTACAGAACAGGAAACAATATTTCGACAGCTCCTTCTCAGGTAGAGGAATATTATCTAAAATATATAAAGAAATGAAAAAACCAGACTGTCCAAAATAAAAGATGTACTAAAAAATGGGCAACTGAAGTAAACCATTCTTGAAAGAAGGGGTAAGAGTGGTTGGTAAATACATAAACATATTCATTGTCTCTTCTCATTAGAGAAATACAGATTAAAACAACATCTTACTTCATTTTACTTCAGAACGGCTAGCATCAAGAAAACAAATTAGTAAAATACACTGGTGAGAACTGTAGGGAAAACAAAGAAATACTTCTGCATTGCTGGTGAGAATATTAACTAGTACAACCACTATGGAAACAACTATGGAGTTTTTCTTCAAAAAACTAAAAACAGAAACCCCATTCAATCAAGCTATTCTCTAAGCTAGGCAAGGTGGTCCATGCCTGTAATCTCAGCCTTGAAAGGCTGAGGCAGGAAGATCACCATGAATTCAAGGCCAGTCTGAGCTACATAATGATCTCAAGGCTAGCAGGAACTACATAGCAAAATCCTGCCTCAAAATATAGAGCTTTTTTTTTTTTTTGTTTTTTTTGGTGGAGCTGGGGATTGAACTCAGGTCCTTGTGTTTGCCAGGGAAGCGCTTATTCTACTGAGCCATCTCCCTGACCCAACTTTTAAGAGCTTTTTTTTTCATTTCAAAATATAAATAAATAAATAAAAATAAAGTAAAACTCTTCCCTTGCTAAGACAACACCCAGAAAGGGTTAAAGGCATCATATTGAGGTGATACATGCACGCCCATGTTTATAGCAGAAGACCTCATAGAAACTAAATTTTAGCTGTTAGGAATTGGAGTATTCACACAAAATAAAGTCCTATTGTGGCATAAGAACAATAACTTTGAGTCTTTTATATGCAAATTGCGCATGTAGAGGCCAATAATAGTAACTGAAATAAGTGAGGTACACAAGCTTAAATATCATCTGAGAAGGTGTAAAGTAGTAACAACCTAAAGAACAAAATAAAAGATGGATAATAGAAATCAGGGAGACCGATCCTTTGCAAATGGACAGGGCTCTAGTGATGGATGGAGGTTGGAGGGGAGGGGAGAGGAAGGGGAAATGGAAAGCATTAGCATGTTTTGCATATGTACCAACCCTTCACAATGAATGTTAACATTATGTATTACAAGCATTGCTAATAAAAAGTTAATAAAGACTCTACCTTAGGCCTGTGTCCCCACTCTTAATGTTCAAGTTTTATGTCAAATTCATTAAACATGTACACTATAGGCTTCATACTATTGAGGACTTGGGGAAGATCTGAGGAACAGTAAAAGGGGCTTGGTGGGACACAGGGGGCTTGAGGTTGCCCCCACAACCCTCAGCTTTCAGGTATTGGCTGTGTCTCACTGTGCTACCTTACAGTGAGGAGGGCCTCCTGGAGCCACAGGATGTGCAGGAAGTGTGGGCTTGTCAAGAGGCCCCTCCCGCTTCTTTGTCTTTGGAGTTTGCCCTGGAGACTTCAAGTTTCTAATCTGGGATATAAGGAGCTTGGGAGTCATACTGTTTGGTCCTAAGAAGTAAAAGGATGAAGAAACTGAAAAAGAAATAGCTTTTCTTAGGTGTACAAAAGAAGTGAGATCACAAGTGGACTTCTGTCCCACAAATTGGAGAGAGAAGCAGGACAATATAGAATATCACAATTTGCCGCAGCAGAAACCTCCAGAGAAAAACTTTGATTGACAAATTGCTGGAAACTAAGTGATGCAAAGCTCCAGGGCCTTCACACTTCTGTCAGTTGACCAAGGTTTGACCTGATTCTCCCAGTAGCTATTGGAGAGAAACATTCTCATTCTTCTGACAATGAAAGGGGAAAGAAAATACTACGTACGATATCCGCACATTCTGTTTGTTTTTTCAAGACCTGATATCAGGGGTGGTAGTTAAGCATGGTCTAACTGTCCTGGGGAAAGGAAAATCCCAGTGCCAGCTTCCTTCTGCCACCCTGTTCCACCCAAAGGTGGTAGTAGTGAGGAAATACTTGTGAGGTTCATAGACCAGCGACATAAACTCAGGAACAGACTGAGACCTAATCATAGTGCTACAGAATATTCCTCTTCCTTTGGCATCTTATGACCACATTTCTATTTATAGCAATTTGCTTTTACCTGGTACATCACCTCTGACCACCAAGAGACAATTACAAGATATATTAAAAGGCAAAACAAAAAAATACATAATTTGAATACACAGAGCGAGCACCAGAACCAGATTCATATGCAGAAAGAATATTGGAATTATTAAGCTGGGAATTTAAAAATTCTGATCAATATGCTAAGGGCTGCAAAGAGTATCTAATTTAATGAATAAAGTAGACAGGATGGAAGAATATAGATATAGATAGTCACTAAGAAAGACTCAGAGAAGTGCTAGAAATAAAACAATCTAACAAAAGTGAAGAATGCCTTAGATGGGCTCCTTGGAGGCTTACATACAGATGAAGAAAGAATCTCTAGAATTTGAGTATATGGCAACCTAACTCTCTTAAACTGAAACACCAATTAGAAAAATGCCAAGACCAAAATAAACTGAACAGAACACAACAAAAACCAAGAAGTCGAAAACCTCCCTGCACTATGCAATGTTATTCTCAATGTATGGAAAATCAAAAATAAAAGAAAAAAATACCCTGAAAGAAGCTAGTTGCCAAAAGTCTCTGAAATCTGAAACTGTTTTGAGCATTCCAGTGGAATTTCAGGTTTCAATTTTTTTTCTTTTATGAGAGCTGCTCACCCTGTTTCAGCCTACATAATTTTCATCTCTTATAATTGAGAAATTAGACCAGAGCAGCTCACACATGAGATTCATGAATAGTAGCTGCACATGGAACCCAGGCCCACAGTTTTCCTACTAGCTATGGTGTTTGCATTCTTTGCTTTTAGAATGTGAGTTCCTATGGACAAACTATATGCCCATTTTTTTATTGTAGCCTGAAGACAGTGTAATCTTTAAATATTTTTAACTGCACTTATTCCTTGTTCATGATCTTTATATAGCTCCAAGTTTCTGACCTGTGTTGATAATTTGTTTTCTAATGTTTTTGTTTGTTTTATTTTTTGTATTCTCTCTAAAAAATAAAGAAAGCAAGCACTTTTTTTTTTATGTTTCCTGCAAGGTTGTTCCATTGGTAACAAAATCTATCGATCTTTATTTTCTGAGTCTTTTTTCCTGTCACTTTTGTAGGATAATATTTTTTTTTTAGTTGAACCCATGGAATGTTTTGTCCTATTCCCAGCACTTTTTTATTTTTCAGATTTTGAGACATGGTCTTGCTAAAGTGCCTACACTGGACTTGAACTTTTGATCCTCTTGACTCAACCTCCTGAGTAACTGGGATTACAGAAGCATTCCATGGCTAGCCAGGAGAATAATTTTGTGCTTCGAAGAGTGTTAGATTAGTAAGGGTTTTCTCCTACATTTTAAATATTTGAATATTTTGTTGCCCAAAGATTCTGAGCAATGGGAAATGAGGCATAAGTTTTCTTTTGCTTCACTACAGGTAAAGATTGCTTGGTTAGGGATGATCAACTGATAAAACCTATGCAAATATTCCAAAATCTGAGAAACTCCACAAGTAGAAACATCCCTCCTTCCAAAACATAGTAATTTTTAGTCAGTGGAAGTTTCATTATTGAATAAAAATACGGACATCTCAAAGAGAAGTGAGAACATAGGAAGTGCACAAAGGGAGCCCACACATGCTACAGAAAGCTGATAGCTGGAGCCAGGCTGGTCCCCTTTTAGATGAGTCAGGGCATCTTCACTAGGGCAGTGGTCATGAGAATATAGGTCCTTTCTGTTCTTTAGTCTTCAGTCATTTGTATAACTTCATATTGTCTCTTTCTGGAGGGCCTAACACGTGCCTGGAATTGAACCCATGATTTATGTAAATTCATCCAAGTATAGATGATTATCCCGATTCTTAGATGACAAAAGTGATATTCTGCCCTTGGTCACACAGGTGGAACTTGAAATTCTAACCTCAATGATTTGCCTTTCAAAGCTTCTAGATGGGTTTAGTGTTTACAGTTGCTGTTGGTTACTAATAGTTGCTTTCTGTGTACCAAATGAGGCCCCTCATTTGTGTTTGGAATAGGACAGAAGGCTCAGCTGCTCTTGGAAAATCCTTGGCTCAGCACTCTGCTTTGTGTACCTGCTGAATTCCAAGCTTTTTATTAAATTAAAGAAATTTAATGCAGGACTTTCTGATAGAGAAGAGAGCTAGAACTCCAAGCAGGAGGCCATGCCAACATGTTATTGCATGTACTCTGACGGATTTAGGAACCAGGGAAGCCCTAGGGCCCCAGTGCTCCCACCCTGACCAGGTGCCAGCTATCACCCAACCGACTTTGTCTTTGCTGGCTGAGCACCCAGGAGGTCTTGTTCAGAATGAAATTGATGTCCAGGTCGAGTCAGTCCTCCAGCTGGAAGGTCTTGAAAACCCATCTGAAGCCAGCATGGTGAGAGCAGGTACTTACACCAGGGGCTTTTCACACATTCTGCCACGGAACAGAATTATTCCAAAGAATTCCATTCTTGGAGCATAGCAAGAGTCTAGGACTTTAAGAAAGGATGGCTGGGCTAGGAGAAAGCTTGGCAGCATAAGTGCCTGTCTGACAAGTGCAAGGTCCCGAGTTCGATCCGCAGTACTATAAAACAAACCCACAACAAAACGAACAAACTTTATTTAAGGAAGGGTGGCTGATCTTCCAGGTTGTATGTAATAATAATTTCATATGTTTGTTCTAAACTTAATATTGTGTTTTTCAGAGCACTTTCACAATCTCTATCACTGAGTCCTGACTGAGGTAGTAACTATGGCCTTTAGGTGGAAGCAAAACAGGAGCAATGTGATGAGGTAGAAATTAGCCCAGGGATTGGCAACAAGTGCACATGGATTTGAATGTTCCTTTGGATTTAGCAGCTGTGGCCATGGGTTACTGTAAGTGATTATGTCTTCTAGAGCTCAATTTCTTTAGATGTATTGTGAGAATTATTCCCAGCTAGGAAATAAGTGCCCTCTGCTGTAACAAACACCCATGAATTTGGCATGATGCCGACTGGAGAGGTGCTAGTCTCTTTCTTCCTTCCTGTGTTTGTAATCTGTGCTATATTCTTCTTCTTCAGTTCCATACCACCTGGGAATGCTACCTATAATAGGTGACCTGACAGCAGAGTTTCTGATTTTTTTTTTCTTTTTGTTTTGAGGAACCAGAGATTGAACTCAGGCCCTTGCATTTGCCAGGGAAGCACTTATTCTACTGAGCCATCTCCCTGGCCCCTCTGTTGTTTCTCTTGTCATAAGTAAGTCTGGGTGTGGAGCTCTGGGTACTTCCACTGTACAGGCTGTGGCAGTGGGGCCAGGTGTGCTCAGAGGTCAGCACCAGGCTCTGCTGTCCTGTGTTCCCCTCAGGCACAGTGAAGGATGCCTGTAGGAGCAGCTCACACCCTGTTGTTGGGCTATGCTGATGAGCTGAGGTCATTGCAAGCTCCCAACAGTGAGATGGTAGCTACCTGGGGTGCCCTCTGTGATGAGGACAGCACACAAGTGAGGTGGGGGGGCCTGGGGTGTGACTTGCATGGCCAGGTGACAGGGGAGGGCATCAAGTTATCCAGGAGACCTGAAGGTGTTGAGCATAGGAGCAAATAAATCCTGTTTCTGTTACATTATTTCATTTTATTTTTGTTAGCACAAGTTTGAAGTGCATGATAACATTTGTCATGGGGAAATTGGACATAAACATATACCATCCTAATTCCTTTTTCTTTTTGTGCCCCTCTTCTCCCCTCCCTCCAGCCTTCCTTTCCTTCCTCACTTCCTAAAGCTCTCTTTCATTTTACTCAATTTCTCTTTTCTTTAAATCCCTTGTCCCTTCCTCCATTCCTCTTCCTTTTGTTGCTCCTCTTATTTGAAAAAGTTTGTATTTCCTACCATCAGTCCTCAGTTTTGCCCTTATGTATACTTTGAGTTTCTCACTCAGGAGAAACAATGTATTGAAACTTGTATATCTGATTTATTTCACTTAAGATTAAGCTCACAAGGTGCATTCATCCATTTACCTAAAGGTGGCTCAAGTTTGTCCTGCTCTATGATTTTTTATTAATTCCAGTTAATCTTAGTCTTTTTTGTGTCATCTAACCATTGCTGGAGCAGTTTTTTTTTTTTTAATGTTTTCTTGTTATTTTTATGTTGTCACTCATTGATTGATTGATCACCAGCCACAGTTCTAGATCTGACCCTCTATCCCCAGATTGGCTTATTCTTCTGTTTATATGTTCAACTAAATTTTTAATCTCCTGGATGTTTGTTTGACACTGCTTTATTCATTTCCATGCTAGGCATTTAGATGTGTGCTTTTTAGCTGTTCAAGTGTTTTATTAATATTTTCTTTTAATTCACTGATCAGTTGTTTTATTTGTGTCATTATCTCTAGTTTTCTGTGCTTTAAGTTCACCAAATGTCTTATTAATCTGGTTTGTTAGCTCCATTTCTACTGTTTCAGGTATTTCAGCTGTGTGGCTTTTGACTTCTTTCCCCTCAGTGTTCTCTGGATTTGCTTTGAGGGAGTTGGGAGGTTTTTGAGCTATTTTGCTTCTATGTTTTCTCATTTTTCCATTTTTTGTTCATTTTCTGTGCTGACTCTTGAAGATTGCTTATAGGGGCAGCTTTATGGTTAGAATTGAGAACTCTTTAGTTATATCTACTTTTCAGAGATGTTCTGTAGGCATAGTTACCTATTGGCCTTTCGGTCTGTCCCAGGATCTGACCACCTCTGTTTATTAGGGACGGGAGGATGCAGCCTAGTTGGCCTGGTCCAAAATTCCTTGGCAATGGGCTGAAATTCTGTGTATGAACTCCACACAATCTCGATATTGATATATAGAGAAATCTAATTTATAATAACAACTATGTCACCTTGGCTAATGTAGTAAAATCAGAAAAAAACAATATCATCAAATATAAACTGCACAATGACAAACTCTAAAACACTGTATCACCTTCAACCATAAAAACTAGATCTATATTATAGTACAAATTCTAAAACAAAACATATATTGATATACAGTACATATATACTCAGCATATAAAATTTACCTCCACTAATAATACAACAGAGAGAGAGAGAGAGAGTGTGTGTGTGTACAGAAGTGTTTTTCTTCCTAAGCCTGTAGCCTTCAATCCAAGATTCATTCTTTTCTGACCCTCCTATTGTCTGGAGGATTGTGTAGTGACCTCTCTGATCAAGGTGTTCCCCATTTGAAAATTCCTGTACAAGCCAAGGTGAAAGTTCAGGAAACAAGGGAGGTGTTGAGTTCTGGTGACGACTTGAGAAGGCTTGAGAGCCTGGAATGGATCCATTGCTAGTTGGGGACCAATGGATTCTCCCATGAGCATGGAACCATCTTAAAAACACCAGCTGCAGTCTTGTGCTAGTCCAGGGCACCTGGTAGAGGCTCAGATGTGCCCTGAACTGACACAGTAGGCCCAGGAAGGTGCCAAGCAGTAGGTGGAGTCTCTTTCAGGCCGGGAGTACTGGGAAAATAAGGTGGACCTTTTAGCATTGCTGAGAGCCAGGTAGATCTCCAGTGGGTATAGGACTGAGTGAGGCTTCAGCAGGTCTAGGACCTCAAGCAGAGACCCTAGGTATGGGGTTCTCTATGGAGCCCCAGAGCTTGTAGTGGATGGTGGGTCTAGGGATGGTAGCAGGGCAAGAAGTACTGGGGGAGAGCAAGTGATCTTGGGGTGCCAGGCATGGACTCAAACACTGGTGTCAGCTGTGTGTACCAGTGGAGATCCTGGTTAGTATAGGGCCACCTTGAGGTAGCCAGAGGTGATTTAGGGGTGCTTAATGTACTCTGCTGGGACTTAAACAGGCCTAGAATTTCTGAGGAGTACTAGATGGTGACTCTAAGCAAAAGAAGCTGGGTAGCCTATGTGCTTAACACTCACTTGTTTTTTTCTTGCTGCCTGAAGTTGGGAGGTGGGAGAGGGAGCTTCTCCTGCTGTTGGTGGGTGTTGTCGAGGTTTCTATAGGTTAGTATTTTCCTCATTGCTTAGAGAGGGAATTATGGGGTAGAGGGACCAGGCAGGGTCCCTATCCTGGGAGGTTAATCTCTGCAGTGCTCCTTGGTTCCCTCCTGCTTTGGGGAAGTTCTCAGTATGGTGGTTCCCACACTGCTGACCAGCCCTGAGAGCCAATTTTCCCCTTTTTTTAACTCCTATCCAGATGTTTGGTTTGCTCTGCAAGTGTCTTCTCTCAAACTGATTTTCCTTATTAGGTTTATGTCCTTTCCCTGTTTCCAGTTACCTGGGTTTCTAATTGGTTTTCTTCGTGTGTCTCCAATATAGCTTCTCCTCTTTTCAGTCAAGTTGGGTCTTGTAGCTGTAATTTTGAATTCCAAACCAGGAAATGTGGTCTGATAAAAAATATGCTCACTGCAAGGGATTGGGGAAATGGCTCTGTGGAATAAGTGATAAGTGCTTCCCTGGCAAGTGCAAGGGCCTGCGTTCAATCCCCAGTTCCGCAAAACAAACAAACAAACAAACAAAAACAGAAAAAAAGGTATCTCAAAAATATGTTCATTGCAGAAATAGCCTAAGCTAAGTGAGTGCAGGGGCTTCCAGGACATCCGGGATGTGTGGCCCTGGAGCTCAATGTGCTGCTGGCAGAAGCTAGCTCTGTTCACTTAGAAGTTTGCTCATGCATGTTCTGGGAACTTGTTTACCTTGTCTTCCTCAGAGCACAGAAATAAGCATGCATAGATGGATAGGAATGCAAAGATGTGTATTTAGCGGCACTCAATCTTTTCATCCTTCCTCTATTTTTCCCCAAATTCCTTTCCTTTAAGGATACTCTCATCTCAGATTTGACCTGAATGTAGAAAGGAAATTAAAAAACTCATTCTTTCATACTTTATGTGTATTTTATTTAAAAACTTGCTTTCCAAAATCAAACACATGGAAGGCAGTACAATGACATTTGAGATGTAGTCAAACTTCATCACATACAGTGGAATAACAGTCTCTTAAATCAGTGTATGCTCCTAGGAGGAATACATGGTTAGCTTCTTGGGAGCTCCTGTTTAAATGCTTTCATCAATTAAAACAGATGCAGTTTTATGTGTGTTACTGTTTAAAGAGACTTTGTGAACTGTCGATTCATTGAACATCACTGTTGATGTTATGCCTAAGAAAAGTTAGCCTAACGCATTTCCTGTAAGGCAAATCACATTTTTCTCACGGTTGGAAACACTAAACAGCACTTTCAGCTCTACATGTTGGGACCACAATAAAACTACTAATGAAAAGCACAAGAATAGAAAAAGTGGCACTGAATTGACCACAAAAAAGACCTTTGTTTATAGTAGGAGGAAAATTTATTTAATAAAATACATACAAAGAATGACAAAATGAGGGTTTTTAAAAACATATTCCATTTTATATAATCATTTTTTTGCTTGTTTATTTTCTTAATAAGAATGTGAGTCCTTTGAGGGGAATTATCTGCTCTCAGCTATGCGTCCCAGTGCTTGGAAGTCAGCTTCAGAAGAGTATGGACAGATAGATGGGCAGACAGATGCATGAGAGAATGGAAGGGTGGAAGGTGGTGAGAGCTTTCTGAGATGGTGAGATGAAAAGTGGTGTAGGACTGCTGAAACACAGGCAAACCTGATTAAGAAGTATTAGAGGGAAATCTTATTTACTTCTTTATTTATGTAACTATCTTTTCCAATCATGGAAAGTTTTTACACAGTTGTAAAAAAAAAATGAAGGAGTAATTTACTGGAACACACTGTGGCCAGGAAAATGGAAGAAATGATAGACTCCTCTCATTTTTTTATATATTCAATGAGATATATCTGTGGCAGTCAGGTTGAAGTGTCAAATTGATTGGTTTTGAGATCCTCCTGGAAACTGGTGGAGCACACTTCTAGGTGAGTGATGGAAATGGACACTGGGTACTCCATATGGTCCCAGGCCTCTCCTCTCCAATGCTGTTCTCCCCTTGTGTTCCCTAGCTGTCATGAGTGAACAGCTTTGTTTTTTTCAGGCCCTTCCATTGTAGTGTTTCTAACTGGGAACTTGCCCATCATGGACTGAACCCTCAGAAACCATGAGCAAGTTTTACCTCTCCTCCTTTAAGTTATGGTTTTTAGATACTGTGTTCTGGTGGCAGGAAAGTTGAGTAATTCTGTATCTGACTGATGACAAATAGCAGGAATGGGAGAATAGGAAGCATATGCAGCCAGTCTTGAACTGGCATGGGGGTGGTAATTGCTGCACTCTCAATGTTAGTCACTTCAGCTCTCAGGACATAAACAGTACAGACTAAGAGATAACATCAGAATGATAGAGCTGTGTTCTTAGCAAAGCTTATTTTGGCAATACAGTGAATTCTGTTGTTTCTGTCTGCCCAGCCTCCTTCTATTTCCTTTCTCTGATCTGGCATGGCCATCTGAATCAGACCCATCAAATCAATTTATTCCTTCTATTTGGCCAGAGTACTTGGATCAGGGTGAGAACATAACTAAGGTTCTAACTATAAGACTCAAATTTTGGAATCTTCATTGGAGCTATTAGTTTTAACTAAGCAGATGTATTTAGTCTTCTAATGTCCATTTTATCTATCTTTCTTTCAGAATTCCTCCTTTTCATTTGAGATTATAGGTGCCAAAAGTAATGATTATACTTCCAGCCTCCCTTAGAGCTAGTTATAGGCATATGACTAAATTTAACCAATGAGATCTAAGAAGAATGTCATATATTATGAGGTAGGCATGTTTCTTTTCTTCTTCATTTATGGTTGGAATACATACAAGAGACTCAAGCAGCTGTGTTGGACTGTGAATTGAAGACCACCTGCAGCAGATAGCGAAGCAGCACAAAAGGGAGCCAAATAATGGGAGTGTAGAAGGAAGCAGTGTGGGAAACAATGACTGCCTTCATCCTGTTAATTTGATTAAAGCCATTGCACTGGCTGTGCAGAAGTCTATAATCTTTAGCCTTTTAGCCATGTTACTATTTTGGCCTAAATAAACCACTTATTTTATAAATCAAGGTCTCTTTTTACTAAAAGAGAGTAAAAATGTCCCATCTGACACAGGCAGCAAAACTATTTGCTCAAACAAATTCTCACTCAGAACACTGGTCAGAGTCCACCAGTGCAAGCAGTACCACTCCAGCTAAAGCAGGGCAGGGGGTGGTGCATGGGGCATTGCAGGAGCCTCTTCCTCCTCCAGCACTGCCTGGAAAGTGTGCAACTGGATGGAGCTAAAAGAACACAAGGAATTCTGATTATGTGTCTCTGAAGCAAATGCCTGCTCCTTTTCTAGAAGCATGACAAAGCTGGTGGTTATGTCACTGCTATTTTAAAACACCTTTCCTTTGTCAGTAATGCTACTAAAGGAAGTGAATGTTGTAATGAAGACAAACATACATTGGTTTGTTGATACTTTGGGGAAGTGATATATGACATTCTCTTCCCTCAGCTATTTCAACATATGTAGTAGCATCCTACTCTTGGACATTCATTCTTACTCAAGATTCAGTAATGAGAATAAGGCTTTTTTTTTTTTTATAAGATCAGTTGTATATGCTGAGCTATAAAAGGCTCAAGTCAACAACTTCTGACATTGCCAGTCCTATGGATAACCCACTAATATGTGGACTACTGGACTATATTGGATTATTTTGCTGAATTCATGCACCTACAATATTTAAATGGCAATGGAATGCCCATCTATGACAAAACTAAACAAAAAAAGGGATACAAATGAAGGACCATTTTGTATCTACATACAAAATAGGGTAGATACAGAGCTACTTTCTCTTAATTCAATGAGAAGAAAGAGTTGTACTAAAAGTGTTTGGACAGGATATCATGTTTGCATCTTATATTATGAATAACCACTGCAACGGCAATGATACGTATTGTATTAATTATTGAAACTGTCCTAGTAATTGGTTTTGAAATGTTTCTAAATAAAATCAATGAAAAAGCATGGAGAACATAGCCAATAATAGTATTTTGTAAAAATATATTTTCAAAAAATACATCCACATAAAGGATATTTGAATTTGTCCTTATTTGAATTTCCACAATGAAGTATCTGAAACCAGCCAAATTTAGATAAGAAGAGACTCATTGTGACTCAAATTTATAGAGGTCCAGTGTCAATGGGCCTCATCTGGCAGCGGCCTTCTCACTAGCAGACAGACCTACGGTGTTATAGGGAACCACATGCAAGAAATGTGAGTGTGTGTGTGTGTGTGTGTGTATCTTCTGTTTTTTCCCCTTCTTATAGAGGCACCAGGGTTAGTAATCAGAGCCCTACCCCAACAATCTAAGGCCTCTCCTTAAGATTCTACCTACCCAATACATCACAGTGGTGATTTTAACACAGGAGCCCTTCAGGACACACTCAAGCCATATCTAAGCTACAGAAGGATTTAAAGTGATAGATATGTTGGTGAGCTTGGCTTAATCTTTTTACATTATATTTATAAATCACAACATCACTCTGTACCTCAAAATATACACAATTAATTATAAATTATCAACTTAGTGATAGAATTTTTATAATTGAAATCAGATCTTTTTACCTTAAATAATCAAATTTTTGACTTAATATGCATGAGACTAAGGGATGTCAGCCCTCAGCTAGCTAATTCTACCAGTGTTAGGGTCTTTGGTATTTAGAACCTGTCCAGCTGGTCACCCTTAAGAAAACATGAGTAATTTACAAGTGCTTAACCAGATCCTAGGAGGAGGTTGATTCCAAATTTGGATCCTGAGCATCTTCAGGACAGGCTTGGATGATGGAACTGAGATTAGGTGCCTCCTCCAATGGTTCAAGTGTCTCTGTCGAAGCAGGAGGACACCACCTGCCTTGGCTTCCACTCAGAGCTCATCTCTCTGAAGCTGTCAGCTTTGCTGGTCATGCTAGGCCTTGGTATGAAGATGTTCATGCCTCTAACAGTGAAGGACACTGCAGACCACTTCAACATGTTGCACAGTAGCTTTTCATTACTGTCATAAATACCTGGGGGAATCAACTTAAAAAGAGCAAAAGTTTAGTTTGGCTCACAAGTGTGGAGGCTCCAGTCCATGTGGGGTGGCCCATGGCCTTTGAGTCTATATTGAGAGGGTACATCCAGTATGACATCATAGGACAAAACACTCATCTCCTGGCCAGGGTGCAAAAAGGAGAGAATGGGGTCACTCTGTCCTTTCCACAAGTTCTACTTTCCAACAGCATCAGGCTGAGGTCTAAGCCTTTAACACATGGGCCTATGGGGACATTCAGTATCTAGAGTACAGAAGACACCCTGTGCCAGCGGATGCATATTTATCTTTGCTTTAAACATTGCTGACATTTTCACAGGTAGTGCAGGCTTGAAGTGTCCCTTCTGAGCAAGAGAAGCTGTAAAATCTCACTCAAGCATCTCTCCAGTGAGTTCACTCTTGAACTCAGGGCAAAAAACCCCTGGGATGAAGGGTACTGTCCTCTCCAGCTTCAGGGAAGAAAGGCTCAGCCAGGCTGGTCTTACTTTTCCCAGGGCTTGTGTATGCACTTGTAGTTGCTCTGCAGGAGTGGATGTTACACAAGACTGGCAAGTTTGTCCACATGGATGGTTCAGTCTGAGAAGGAACAGAATTAGGCCAAATGAATATGTCCTCTAAGGCAGAAGGATGAAGCCTGCTTTAACAATTCTCAAAGACCCCCTTTATTGTTGGCACAATTATTTGTTCTATTAATAACCACAGAAGTATTTGCAGAGCATCTGTTTTGTGCCTAGAGTCACAATTCTGAAGAAAAGTGAGGATGCCCCTGTCTTGGAAGTTCTGTGATTTTGGAAGGAAGATGTGAGATTCTTATGACCTCCAGACAGCAACTGTGGAAAAGAGGAAGGGGTTTTGGTTTGTAAGCAGTAAAGGGAAGTTCCCTATATCTCACAATTGGGAATGTGCTAAAATGTCATGTGTCTAATGAAGGTTTGCTGGACTTTCTATTGGAAATTGTAATCTCATGACAATAAAATATTTTTCAGATAGGTCTTTCTATGTAGTTCTGGCTGGCATTGAACTTGCTACATAGCCCATGCTGGACTTATGGCAATTCTCCTGCCTCAGCCTCTAAAGTGCTGGAGATACAGGCATGTGCCACCATGCCTGGCCAAGAGAGCAGGGTCTTTATCAGACTTCTTTGCAGTTGTATCTTATGTATTCAGGTGAATACCTGCAACATCAGCCACTGCATAAAGAGTTGCTAAATGAAAGAAGTTATAAGATACTGAAGTGGTCCATAGTATATCTCTCCCTTTCTTACCTATGGACTGCCACTGCATTTATTAATGGACAAGTTTTAGGAAGAGGATGACTTCTTTCAGCCATGCCTATGACACAAGATTCACAAAACATACCCCAGCATCTTGGGATATATTTATAGATATCCTTCACTGATTTATTCCTCTGCAACCTTTTGAGCCCCTTTCTGGGAGCCTTCAAGAAAACTGGGTGAAGTAAAGGGTCTGCTTATCTTTGGGAGGCACATACATTTCCTTTCAGCCTCTGATGGCTGTTATCTGAAAACTGTCTAGACTTTGGATTCCAACTGGGCTAAGGAGAATTAGAGTGAAATATTCTTCCCTTGGGTGGGGGTGAATACCATGAAACACCCCCACTGCTGACCTCAGGGACTGACTCCCTGCACAGTTAGGTGAGACCCTGTAGTAGAGGTTCACAAATGGAGACTGGGGTTTGTCAGTGCCTAAGTGATATCCCAGTGTAATGCTTTGTGCCTGTGTGATGCTTGGCTTGCACAAGGAGTTTTTGCAATAAGCTTTTCAGTTTGGGTAAAGAAGGGGCAGGAAGACCTTTAATCTTGCCTTTTGCATGGTATCTGTGATGGGGTTAGGGCTATTGCTCCCAACTGTTTGCACAATGTTTAGGCTGAATGATGAGAGGTATATTCCAGCTCCCTTTGGATCCATGTCTAGCTTTTCTTCAAAGAAAAAAATCTCCTTTTATCCAAAAGCTCATCATTGTAGCCAGACAAAAGTTCTTTCTTTTTTTTTTGTTTGCAGTTTATTAAACATGTTGTCTCTTAGATCTTGCATTAAAACCTATCTCTTTCAGTGTGGGACAAGTTGAGACCAGCAAAATTTCCTTAGTTTTTCCACTTTGATTCTGCTGTTTGCACAGGGCACTTTCAGGTCTGTATTTGCAGAAGGGGGATGTTCCTTAGGGGTAGGGGAAAAGTTAGCCTCAGTTGGCTGCCCATCAGATGGGGAGAGCAGCTAGCTCCCCTCCATTGCCTGAGGGTCTCTGTCCCTCCTCACAGCACGGCTTTGCCTGGGGGAGCACATAAGCTGTGACAATTCATCCAGATCACGTTCTTCCTGTGTCTGTTCCATGGTGAAACAGAAACCTGTACCTGCTGTCTTAGGCCCAGAGGCATTCTTCTGCCTCTGTGGGCCCACCATGAGTACTTCAGCCTTTAGTGGTATCTCCCAGGCCGCTTGTCTTACAGAAATGGGCATTTCCAGGACAACAGTGCCCTGAAAATGACCACTGAGGAAAGAGCTCACACTTCCAAGACAGCCATCCATAGCGGACCTCGACGATTGTGAAACCCCCTCCTCACCCAGGGTGGCTGCTGTCTGCCTTTGTGCATTGGCCTCTGCTCTCATCACTGGAGCTACCAAGTTTAAGGCAAATCAGTTTCCCACAGATGAGTAGGGTTGCTGTCTGAGGCTCTAAGACAAGAGCTTCAATCTCAAATGCTCTGAGCAGCCTTTTATTCACCAGATTTCCTTTACTTAATCAGATTTCTAAGCTAAAAACCTAAAAAGGGAAAAAATGGATTTTGGCTCACAGTTTCAGAGACCTCAGCTCATTGATACTGGGACCCACTGCCTTGGGTCTGTGTTGGCATAGTGCACGTGGCAGGAGCCTGTAGTGGAGTTCTGTCCACCTCAGGACAGCCACACAGCAGACAGAAAAAGGACCTAATTTCCGAATTGCTTTCCTCTGAGGCTCACCCCCTAACAATTCCACCACCTCCTACAGGCTGGCAACAGGGACTGAGCCCAGCAGCCTTCAGAGGGCATAACAAAGCCAAAGTGTAAAGGCTTGGGAGGAGCCTTAGACATGTGGAATAAGCTGGGTGTGTACAGCCAGTGACAGCCTTAGTGGTCACAGGACATGGATGTGATATATTCCATTTCCAAAATGAGGAGTTATTTGGGCAGGCACTGTGGCATATCAGTGATGGCAAACCTTTTAGAGCTTTCAATGATACAGTGCATTGTGGCACACATGCCATAGGTTTCTCACTGCTGTTCTATACGTGCCAAGAGATGTAACTGTTCAAAAGGTGCTTGATATTTGCATTTCAAAGAGAACTCCCTATCTTTCTAAATGCTAGCAACTAATTTTAACCATAGAAGGAAGGCTGGATCTTTCTTCTGAGATGGAGGGATAAAGATTGAGGACCACATGCTGAGTGCCATGCACGGCCTCAGAATCCTCAGCAACTGCATCCCAGCTGCTTTTGCTCCCTCTTATTGCAGGGGTGGTTGGTACCCAGTCCTCACAGTGTCCGTATAAAGGACAGGAGGGAGCCAGGGAGATGCACCTATCGGTGAGCTGGTATATCAGTGATGGCCAAGGAGATGTGCCTATCTGTGAGTTGCAAGTGAGAGGCAGCTTCCAGCAGTAGGGTGGGCAGAAGAATCAGGGAGAGGGAGCAGCCTGAGGACTGAGTGGGTCAGGAGGAAGGGAGGTCCACAGTGTAGCCTGGCTGCAGAAAAGCCTGGCTTCCTCCAGGGTGTCAGGAACGTAAGTCATCAGGAGCCACAGGTAGGCGAAGGGCTGGGTGCTGCAGGTGAACAGGTTAGGAGGGCAGGTGGAAGGGCACTAAGGACGGGTTTCCTGAATTCCGAGCTGGAGGAGCTGGCTGTATTATGGGAGCCAGGGAGTGGGAGGGCAATTTTGTTTCTTAGCTGGTGCCTTGACTCAGATGCCTCTCTGTCCCAGACTATTATATGGAAGGGTGGACATTTCTACTTTATGTCACATATAAACCCATAATAGTTTTTGGTTTTTTCATTAGTGTATATTACATAGACTGATAGGTTTTTTTTTGGCATGTTTGTACATTGCAAAAACATACTTTGGTCATTTTTGACCCCTTCACTCCCTTTTCCCACAATTTCTCCTTCATCCAGACCATCCTTCTCCTCTAAGAGCTTTCCTTCTATTTTCCTTTCATTTCTTTCCAAAAATTAAAAAGAGCTTATATTACACATATGATCTTAACGAGGGTTTGCCGAGTGAATAAGCATGCCCATGTGCACACTATATGAAGATGCATGAGATGGGGAATCCTTGGCATGCCCTTCCCAGGAAGCGGGGCCATAGACTTCACGAGGCCCTAATCCCCAAGTTAGACTGTGTACCTCACCTTTGGGGGGTTGAACCTAAGTGTCTAAATAAACAAGAGTAACTATGGCATCCCTGGCCTCTGGAGGGCAGAAGGTGGACAGGAAAATCTGTGGGAAGGCACACAATGGAGACAGCGGCAACACTTCATGAACACTGGCCCCAGTGGGCATCGCGTAGTTGGGTTCCAATTCTGGAGGACATTCTAAGTTCCCAAAAGGATGGGGAGGGAATCCTGACTGTTTCTGTGTGCTTGCTGAAGGCATGGAAGCCTCTTCTGACCTCAGTGCAGAGTAGCAGAGACAGATGGGAGCCAGAGACAGGTGATAGGAGAGGGAGGTGGGCACTGGGAGCCAAGGCTGATCTGCTGTCAGACAGCAGGGACTTGGCTAGGCCAAGGCTCACAGGAAGGAGGAAGTGTGCACCTTACTATCTGACATCTGTCTGTGTACCCATCCACTTATTTGTGAACAGATCTATGTAGACAAGTAATTATATTTTTAAAATCCAAGATACGAAATGATCATGACTAGTCACACATTTGGAGTCAGAAGTAATTTTATTCCATTCTAGAAAATATTGAAGTATCTACCTTGAAACACTTAGAATTTTATCTTATTTGAGAAGGCTCTTTGGATTTATTCAACTTTGCTTCTTATGCTCCAGTCAGTTTCCTTCCTTTTGAGAAAAGGGTTGCTAACTTTGCAATGCATCCTTAAATTGCTCTAATTTCAAAGACAATGACTTTAGAAGAGAGAAGGAGATGCCCTTCAGTGAAGTTACTGAGTTTAAGGGGATTTGAAATTCCAGCTCATGACAATGAAACTTAGTTTATTCTTTTTCTTCTAGAACAATGAGATTCAACATTAAGTTATTTATTTGCTCTGTTCTTTACATGTGGGAATTCACTGGTATAAATTGCCCTTGTAGGACTGCTTCTGTTGCATCCTGTAAATTTTGGTATCTCCGATTGGCATTATCATTTAATTTTAGAAACTGTTTAATTCTTTCCTTAATTTTATATCTGGCTTACTTGTTGTTTAGGGGGTTGTTATTTAACTTTCATGTGTTTATGTAGTTTGTTTTTCCATTGATTTCCAATTTCATTGCACTGTGCTCTAATAGTATATATGAGATCATTTAATTCCTTTGCATATACTTAAACATTTTATGAGCCAATATGTGGTCTATTTTGGAGAAGGAATTGTGTAATGCTGAGAAAATGTGTATTTTTGGATTTTATTTTTAAATTAATTTTATTGAGAAACAAATAGCAATGAGACAGTTTCAAAACCGATTAGTAGGAGAGTTTCAATAACTAATATATTGTATATTGTTGTCTTCAAAGTGGTTATTCATAGTACAAGATGCAGACATTATGTCTTGTACACAAACAATATTAGAAAAAATCTCACTGAATTAAGAAAAAATAGCAGTATATCTATCCTATTTTGTATATACAGATACAAAATGGTCCTTCATTTATATTTATATCTCCTTTTTTGTTTAGTTTTGTCAGAGATGGGTATTCCATTGCCATTTAAATATTGTGGGTGTGTGAATTCAGCAAAATAATCCAATATAATACAGTAGTCCATAACAGTAGTGGGTTATCCATAGGATTAGCAATGTCAGAAGTTGTTGACTTCAGCCTTTTACAGCTTAGCATATAAATATGGCTTTACTTTTTATATCTCATTTTTATACCTTTCTGCTGGATGGTTAAGACCAAGATAAAGCAAGACCTATAGAACAAGAAATGTAACTTTTGCATCTGCCAAGGTTAGTCAAATCCCCTCAGGATTTACCCGGAAACCCTATACCGCAGTTTGTAGATCCCTTCTCAGTGTTAGCCATGTGAATGAGTCACGGCCATTGCTTGACCAATTTGCTCTCTGTGAAAGCCTGAGAGAATGTTTTCTCTCCATGTGATTCTCTTTAGGCACACCCTACATTATCAAACACTTTTTTCTGTGGCCCCATAATTTCCTTGATCAGTAAATTTGGGGATGTTACAGTACACGTTCTTCTATGTCCTGAGTCCTCACTGACCTTGAAAGACTAGGGCCAAAATGTTGGCTATCCTTGAAGCCCTTCTTTTTCTCTAATTTTTGGCCTGCAATCTAAAGTTGTTAACCCTCCAAAAAAAGAAGCTTAATGATATTATTATCCTATAACATAGGCAGTTGAGCTTAACTTCACTATCTGTTTGAATATGTTTGCATTTTTATTGCTGCATGGTTTAGTCTATATAAAAAAAGGGGGAAATGAGAAAAGAAAGGAAAATGAAAAGAAAGCTTTTGAAATAATAAGAGGGGTTAAATAATGGGAAGGAAAAGAACAAAGATAAATCTTGTACAGATACAGACTATGATGAAGTGACTTTCATGTATACCTAAATTTTACCAATAAACTTGATTTTTATAAAAAATTTGGTTCAGTTTTGATAATTGTTTGTTGATGCTTTTGTTGAATTGATGTATTTGGACAATGAGATATTAGTAGTCCTCATTACAGTTGTATTACTGCTTATATATTTTTTATATATTAGTGTTTATTTTGTGTAGTTGGGTATGCTGATATTTGTTTCATGCAGATTCATGATTGTTATCTATCCCTCTTGTATATATATATATATATATATATATATATATATATATACAAATATATATATATTTATATATATATAATTGCATGGAATATTATTTTGCATTATTTAACTTTTGGTCTACGAGTTTCTTTTTGAATTAAATATATTTATTTATTTGTTTATTTTGTGGCCTGTTCAGCCCACCATAATGGTGGAGTAAATATATTCATTTAATGGAGCACTTCATTAAATTTTGTTTTTTGATCTATCTTACCAGGATATTACTTTTGATCATTCAGAGTGATGACTATAGCATATGTATTGATTTATCCTTGTCATATCATTTTCCTCTTCTTGGTTCCATTTCTTTCTCTTGTTTTTAATTGTTGGCCTTGCCTGGTGGATTAATTACACAGGATTTTGGCACTAGTGTCTTCATTGTCTTTTTCTAGAATATTTTTCAGAATATTTTGTAAGGCTGGTTTGCCAATCATGAATTTCTTCAGATGTTCTTTATCATGGAAGTGTCTTACTTCTTCGTTAATTTTGAAAGATAATTTTGTGAGTACCTCAGTTTATGTTGTAGATAATTTTTTTTTAGAGGTTGAAATACTTTACTCCAGGTTCTTCTTAAGTGTTTGAGTTGTGAAGTTATTCTGATAGGCTTTCATTTATAGATGGGTGATTTATTTCTTTTCTCTAGCAGATTTTAATAATCTGTCCTTGTATTTCTGGGATCTTGACTATTATATGCCTTCATGGTATTTTTTTTCTAATATGACTATTTGGAGTTCTGTATATCTCACTTATTTGTATCCAAATTCTTTTTTTACACTTGGAAAGTCTTCTACTCTTATTTCTATGAACAGCTTTTTTTTGTTTGTTTTTGTTTTGCTTGTTATTCTTCCCTGTATGCTATCTTCTGATTCATCATTGACTTCATTTATTCTTATATCAATCTCCTTTGGATCATCTAGCAACTATTGGATAGATTTTTTTTTTGTCATATCTTGCTATTTTCAAGAGACCTTTTATTTAGTGATTACTAACTACAACCTTGTCTTCTATATCTGATATTCTGCCTTCATAATGGTCACTTCTGCCTTGAATACTTTCAGTAGAAAATTTGATCTTGTGGTTTTTATTTGAGACTGTTTTATGGAATCCAGTTCTTTCCTATGTTGGGTATTCATGGCTTCCATGAGATTCTTAAGCTTTACTAATTAATCTGTATTTACTATATATGCAGCAATCATTTCTTTCACTATGGTTACCTTTAATTATCTCTGTTTTTGTTTTTGTCAAGAGACTTATTGATCTGTTTTGTTACTTCTACTGCCACTATTTCATATAATTCAAATGAGAAGTTTTTATTTCTTCCATCTCAATGTCCCCTTGATGTGCCTCAGGTGAGTCGGGATATGGATTGTATCTTTTGTTTTTTTTTGAAAAACAAAAAGAATTTTATTTTATTTTATTTTTTTCTCTTTTCTTCTTTTTTTCCATTTATTTTTATTTTATTAAAATACAAATGTCAATCAGACAGTTTCAAAACACCTTAACCATACAGAGTCAATAAATTAATACATTGCAAACTGTTTTCATAACACTTTGGTATTGTACAAGGTGCATACATGATATTATATTTACAGTTTTTTATAGCTGAATTATATCAAAAATTCAATAATTATTTGCCTAGTGAATGACCATAGCACTAAAAGCCAACATAATATCCTGTCCAACCACCATTAGTGCAGATCTTGCCTATCATAGAATTGTGTAGAAGCCCAGCATTATCTATCCCAACTGTACTGTCTATACACACACATCATGATTTTTTCTTTCTACAACCCTTCCTTTGTCTACACCTGTCAAAAGTGGGCACTCCATTGACATTCAACTACCTTAGGTGCTTGAACTCAACACCACAATCCAACACAGTCCAGCATTCTGCAACCATAGGGAGTTACTCAAAGAAATTGTTGACCATATCCATTTACAGCTCAGCTTAATATTATGGGCTCACGACGTATACTTCATTTTTATACTTTTATACTTTTCTGCTGGATGGTTAAGACCTAGGTAGATCAAAACTTATATACCAACACATGAACTTTATATTTCCTATGTGGTCATTGAAGTCTTCTCAGGGTTTATCTTGTAGTCCTGTACATTATTCTGTA
>PVKA01024307.1:0-34369 GCA_004027165.1 Ctenomys sociabilis | reverse complement strand
AAATCTTGATGTGTGTGTATAGACAGTACAGTTGGGATAGATAACGCTGTGCTTCTACATAATTCTATGAGAGGCAAGATCTGCACTAATGGTGGTTGGACAGGATATTACGTAGGTTTCTAGTACTACGGTCATCCACTAGGTAAATAATTATTGAATTTTTGATATAATTCAGGTATAAAAAAATGAGATATTTAAGCAGCTACACTCTTAATTCACTGATAAGAGATATCTGTTAAAATAATATCTGTAAATATAATATCATGTATGCACCTTGTACAATACCAAAACGTTATGAAAACAGTTTGCAATGTATTAATTCATCGAATCTGTATGGTTAAGGTGTCTTGAAACTGTCTGATTGACGTTTGTATGTCAATAAAATAAAAATAAATAAAAAAATAAAATAAAATCCAGCAAGAAAAACATTATATCCTGTAGTTTTATTTATTTATTTATTTATTTATTTATTTATTTATTTATTTATTTATTTATTTATTTAATTTTTTTTTTTTTTTTTTTGCGGAACCAGGGATTGAACTCAGGCCCTTGCGCTTGCTAGGGAAGCACTTATTCCACTGAGCCATCTCCCCGGCCCCTATCCTGTAGTTTAACATCCAGTATTTGTGGCAAGTTTTGGTTACATGAATTCCAAAGGAGTTTGGTGGCCCCAGTCCTATAGCATTGCAGGCTGCATCTCTCATGGTTTCTTTCCTGGGGTGGCTTTGGTCACTTTCAGTGGCTTTCTTCAGATATGTACTTCCTAGGGTTTCCACTGCTTTTGGCTTCAGTTCCATAGCTTTATGCACTGTCTTTTTGGGGCCATATTGTCACACGTTTCAGGATGTATTGTAAAAGCTGTGTGGAAGCCTCCATGACACCACAACCCCTGGATTTTGTGTGCTTGTGATACCAGAACTAGGTAGATGGTACTGAGGTTCCTCATGAGACCTCTTGGACCTCTAAATGCCTGCATGGGTAAGCTCTTGGAAACCTTTTTCTCCATGGTCACGAATGAGGTAGGTTCCCTAATGAGATTTTCCTTTTAAAACAGTTTTTCAGGGTCTGGGGAGATGGCTCAGTGGAATAGGTGCTTCCCTGGAAAGCACAAGGGCCTGAGTTTGATTCTCTGGTTCCAAAAAAAAAAAGAACAAACCAAAACGACAGTTTTTCAGTTTTTCAACTTCAAGCCTGTAAGGTGTAGGTTCTTCTTGGTTCCTGAGATGCCCTCAAGTCATTCTTCCTTTTCCTGATGCAAAATATGTGACTTCTTTTTTCATGCTAGCTTTTTTTTCACCACTCATTAATGGGTCCTTCACTCCCTAGCAAAGCTGAAAACTTTTTAAATGGAGTTTTTGTTCCAGATTTTCAGTGTAAATCTGACTAAAAGCCACAGTATTATTTGTATTCCACAACCTCAACAATAGATTGCCTGAAAATTTCCTTCAACACTTAATTAGTCTGTCACCCTAACCTCAGTCTCCTGCAGTCTCAAAATATGCATAAAATGTAGACAAATTTTTCTGCCAGAGTGTAACATACATGGTCTGGACTTCAATTACTAATAGAGTATTTGTTTCCAAGTGAAACCTCCTGATCCTGATCTTTTAGTCTACATTTCCACAAGCATTCTGATTTTCTGAGCTCCAAAACATCACATATTAATTTCATCTTATAGTGCTCTAAGTTTCTCTAGCTCACATCTCTAAACCTTTGCAAACTGCTCCCATGAACTGGTGTCCTAAGCTTCTGAACCACACGGTTTGCTATATTCATAGCAATGACTACTTTGGTATCAAAATCTGTCTTAGTCACTTTCCTAGCTGCTGAGATAAAGCAGCTGACACACACAACTTAAAACAGGAAAAGGTTGTTTTGACTCACAGTTGAGAAATTTCAGTCAATGTTTGGCAAACTTAAGCACAAAAATGGTGCAGAAGAAGGACACGGACAGAGGAAAGCTGCTCATGGCATGCAAGAAGCAAAAGTGAAGGGAAGTCAGGAATGGAAATATTCCTTACAGGTCTCGCCCTTGTGATCACCCTCTTCTGACCAGACAGCTCCTCCTAAAAGCAAATTAGCTTTATTACCCCTATGAGTCAATCACAGAAGCACATGAGGTTTCTGGATTGTTATAGCTTGCATCCAGAATCCCCATGTGCTCATAAGTGAGGCTTTTCAGAGGTGGCTGGATCTAGGTTATGTGATGCTGGGATTAAGGTTGTGTGATACTTAAATTGGCTTAGCATATTTCTGAGTGTGGATAAAGGCAGCCAACTCCAGGTGTAGGTGGCACTACCTAAAAGGGTTGTAGTCTGTTTTGCTAAAATGGAAGGTAGGATGGCTTCCATTCATTGCTGCTTGCTGCCTTGTTCCTTCTCTGTCATGGACTAACTTTCTTCTGCAATCCTGTGCAATGCCACCTATTTCAGAGGTAGCAAATGGAGCACTGAAAGGAGTACAAAGTGGACATTGAAATAAGCCTTTCCTCCTTTAACTTGTGGGTGTTGGGTAATTTGTGTCAGCAAGAGAAAGATAACTAGTCACCTATATAAAAACCATAAAAGGTAGGCAAAGATTATTTATTGTGAAAAGAAAAATTCTTAACTAGGCTCTCTTTCCAAAATAGTTTTTGCTGGGTGGCAACTTAATGAAGCAGAACAGAACATAGAACAAAAAGACAGATTGTCTTGTCATTTACTTTACAACCTCAACAAGTCAATTATTCTCTGTGATATACAATTTTCTCATATGTAAAATGGAAGCATTCATGGAAGTATTCATCTGATGGGGTTGTGCCTAGATCTTATGGGATCTTCATTCACAGCTTTATTTTCAAATTGAGACAAATAATCATTAAACCTGCTATGTAAAGAGTGTTTCCCAAAAGACACATATTGTACTAATTGATTTAGAGATCAAATATGAAGTAGAATTTGCCATAATACAATAAATTTGGAATTACCAATACTTCCTTCATTTTAGAACTTTTGTCTAAAGCAATATGGTGCATGTTTAGGAAATGCCATTTGTTATAGGTAATGCATTGCATTTGTGAATAATGAATTTAGTCTGTATAGCACCTGGTAAACAAGCAAGATGTTTATATCCTTTACTAAGATTCAATTAATGTCCTGCTAATAAACATCAGGTCAGGAGTAGCTTTCAGTCCAAAGCACTGTTTTTTTTTTAATTTTATTTTACTTTTGTTTTATTGAAGTACAAATATTGATGAGACAGTTTTAAGATACCTTGACAAGATGGATTTCATAAGTTAATACATTGCAAACTGTTTTCATAATGTTTTGGTATCATAAAAGGTGTATACATGATATTATACTTACAGACATTATTATACTGTATGCTGCTTATCAGTAAATTAAGAGACTGTAGCTGTTTGCGTATCTTATTTTTTATACCTGAATTGCATCAAAGATTCAATAATTAATACTTTCTACCTTGTTATTTTCCTAGTCATTGTCCATAGTACTAGAAGCTGACATAATATCCTGTCCAATCACCATTAGTGCGAATCTTGCCTCTCATAGAATTATGTAGAAGCACAGCGTTATCTATCCCAATTGTACTGTCCATACACACACATCATGATTCTTCCATTCTGTACCCCTTCCTTGCTCTACCCCTATCAGAGATGGGCACTCCATTGTCATTCAACTAACTTGTTAGCTGTGTCACTTTGGTCACGACATTATCTTACCCAATTTTCAGGGTTTTATCTGAAAAAGAAAGAATGTAAATTTGAAGACAGCATAAAGCTTTCCAGATGAAGTCTGACTCAATTCTGGAGTGACTGATTCATTTCAGTTTGTCAAGGAGTTTTCTGGTATTGGCACTTGAAGTTCCATATCTTGGAAATCCCCTTAGCAGTGGGCAAAGCAGAGTGATTGGTTATCATACTTGAGTCTTTCCTTTAATTGATGAAATACACATGGGCTTCTCCTCAAAGACATACCCCCAGTTCTATTACGAGCTCCAGTCACCTCATTCCCCCAACTCTCATTAATGCCTAGTTTTCTTTCTCAGTCTCCTTTGTGAGTTTCTTTTCTCCCTGTGTCATATTTCCTCTATAATCATGTCTTGGTGATACCTACTGAAAACTTTGTAATGCATGTTCCTTCAATCTTTTAAAAATATTACTTGTGTTATAAGAATTATAACTTAACACCATGATCATACTGTTAACTTGTTTCCAATAATTTCCACTTAACATATCACAAACAGTATTTCAAGTCATTAAACATTCTCCAAGGAAAAACTTACCACATGACATTCCACTGTAAGGGATATAGCAAACTTTTTTTAATTTAACTGTTCCCATATTAATAGACTTTTTATTTTTTTGCTTCTACAAATAAAGCTTTGATCATTATCTTCATTCATAAGTCTTTTGGTTCTGCTTTATGTCTTTCTATTAAATTTCTAGTAGAAAAACTACCATATCAAAGACAGAATTTTTTTTGAAGCTACTGATACATACTGCCAAAATGTAGAAAAGATTAACTACGAAAGGAAATTTCCAGTATTACTTTTACATATACATTTGGAAATATCTTTTAAATATATGTGTGAATATGAAACTTCAATTTTTAAGTAGGTCTGTGGAGAGAATTTAAGTTACTGTAGAAAGCAGTTTTAAAGCTAAAATCTGAGAAAGCAGATAAAAAATGTAATGAAATGTTTCAATCAATGGACATTGAATTGTTTATTGTGGTTAGCATTTTATCCCTTTTTTGGGGTACTAGGAACTGAACTCAGGGCCTTGCTCTTAGCAGGAAGGTATATATATATATATATATATATATATATATATATATATATATATATATGTATGTATATATTAGGGAATATTAGGGAAGGGTCTAGAGGGTGTTCAGGGTCTGAATACTAGATTGGAGTCATAGTGATATGCCCATTTACAGCCTCCCGAGAGCTTGGATTACAGGCATGCACCACCATGCCCAGTGTCAGTCACCACCTCAGTGTGTCCCAGGTGCTGGGCCAGTATGGCATACCCTGGGATAGAACCCTGGCCCCTGGGTCTGCTTCCAGGTGCTTTAATCCACTGAGCTATTTTGCTGGCCCTTTACTTTTGTTATTGAGATTTAGTATAGGGCTATTGTTTTTCCCTTTGCTAATATTATAAATTGGTCACATTTTTAATTTATTTAGTACAGTATCTTAGGCCTGAATCATAATTGTGATTACTGTGTTGTTCCGTAGGAAGCCAAGTTCTTTGAATGTTACTTGCAAGAATGCATTTACAATAATAAATGACACTATTATGATTTATATCTAAACTGTTCCCTAAAGTCTCATGCACCCCCAGCTGGGTTTTCTGAAAGTGAAGGATCATAGGTGTGTGATATCGGACTAGCCCACTGATTGTATTAGCATAGGTGTGGCTGTTGCTGAATGGATTTACTGAAGATGAAAGACTCATCTTGGGTGTCAGTAGCACCAACCAATAGACTTGTAGCCCGAATGGAATGAAAGGTAAAGGGAAACTCACTACTGCTGATTTTTATCTGCCTTTCCTTGGTGTGTTTATCATTTACCATGACACTCTTCCTTGGTACCAACTGACTGTGAATTCTATGAAATATAAGCTAAAATAAAGCTTTCTTCCCCTAACTTGTAGGTGTTGGGCATTTTGTCCCAGTAATGAGAAAGTAACTAAGACAGGCACTGCTTATATCATCATTGTTTCTTCCTCCCATGAACCTCCAAAGGGGTGAAAGCTTTCAGAGGTAACTCACAGACCATCTCTTAGTTTCCAGTGGTGGCTGACCACCTACACCAACACTGTCTTTCTTCAGCTCTTTCCTACTGCAATTACTTTTGTAGCTATCAAATCCTTCCTTGTAGAATGGGGCAACCCACTAGGAGAAATTTTCTCATTGAACTTACTAGGAATTCATAGTGCTCTTTAAGAGAGAAAAGGACATTTCTTCCTCCTTCTTATATTTTCTTTCACAGAGCAAAGAAAAGGAGATAAGAAATGTAAAGATAGAGTGATAGTCCTTTTTCTTGTGACTACTGGATATTAGATTATGTGAAGCAATAAAGACAAAATTTCTCAAACATATTTGTAGGCCAAACTAAACTTGTGTGCAATAGCAAGAGAAACAAAATGTTGAAAATTTACTTCAGTGGTACACTTCAGTACAACTCAGGATTTTTTTTAGGGAGTCACTATTGATTCTTAAAAAAGGAACTGATGTGACTTCTGTGAAAAAAACAATCAAGATTTAATGACAGAAATGATCTTTATGCTTTTAGTTGATTAAACTGGCAAAGATTTGAAAGATCTATTTAGCTTGACTGTATACTTCCTGGGCATGTACTCCCTTGTTTAGTACTGAATTTTGTTAGTTAAAGTTTGTGCTGAAGAGAGGCACATTAGAGAGACTCTATGCTGTATAAAGTGATATATGCTTAATAAATGCTATTCTAACTTCTGCCTAATTCTATCAAAATAGCTACCACCATTTTTTTAGCACCTATTTATTTTAGAAACTTGTACCAACCATTTAGTATGTATGTCCAGTTTAGCCTTTATCAAATTCTTGTACTGTATATACCCTTATTATCTGTACTTTTCATTTGCAGAAACTAAGGCTTACAGAAGTTAATTACCCAGAGTTACACATTTGGAATGGAGCAAATTGATCAGGATCCAAGTTTGATGCCAATATTCTGTTTTTATCACTATGCCAAATAATGACTTACTGGTATAAAATGAATTAAGTTTTCAAAATGATTTTAGAACTTTAGTGCAAATTAATAACACCACCTGTGAGATTTTGTCAGGGGAAGCATGGGCTATATTGAAGAGGCGTGGGCAGCACAGTGATGATTGCCAGGGATATCAAAGTCATCAGTGCCTATGAGACTATGAGGAGAAGGGCAGACTCGTTGTTGTCTCTATTAATGAATGTAATAATGAACTATGCTACAAATAAAGAACACCAGGAAAGTAGAAACTGAGGAATCAGTTTGGAGGCCAGACAGATCTGCCTTTGACTCAGCTTTACCCTTATGTGTTGTGGAATTTTGGAATTTACTTGTCCTCTGTAAGCCTTAGTTTCAGCATCTGTAAAATGGGATTTGAAATAAATAACTGCTCTCCAGGACTACTGTGAAAATATAAAAATGGGAAAGTATAATGAAATGTTCTGGAATTAGAGAATGGTGGTTATTGTGCAACCTTGTGAATATTTTAAAATTACTGTATTGTATTATTTCAAGGAGTGAGCTTCATGGTTTATTTGTAAATAGTTAAACGTTCTATGAAGCATCATATATAAAATACATAACACTTTTCTTATGTAGAGCAAATAATTTACATATGCTATCAACTTACTATCTTGGTATGTGTTATTATTATGTTGATGATGAAACATAATAATCTTTTGTCTAATGCCTTTGATAGCAGACCCTGTATCTTAGTAGGAAAAACATCTCTATCAACACATTAGTCAAAAACAAGAGGTGAGCAGGTAATTTCTGTGTGCATTTAGATCACAGATGGGATTACTAAGCAAGGAACATATACAGGATTTACAAGAGGCTCAGAGGACACAGGCAGCTGGGTCACCTTTCCAGGATAAATTACAAACTTCTCCCTCAGGCTCAATGTACAGTTAACTTAGGAGCTTTGGTTTTCTGTGGGCTCAGATGGATAATGGAGAATCTTTGACAGATAATGGAAGTGCTGAAAGCTACCAACAGCTCAGCCCGTTGGACAATCATGGTGGCCTTTATGCCACTTGAAGATTTAGTAAGCAACTACTGGAAGGTTTAAAAATAACACTGTTGCTTTAAAATTAGAAAACTTAGAAACAGATAATTTTTACAATACTGAGTTGATTGGTAAGTTCAAACTCAAGGGCAGAATTATTTGAAAATTAATTATATAGATATAATTCTTTTTGAAGTTAATGTTTTGAATTTTGTGAATTAAACCTTTTTTCCTTGGGTTATTTGTGTAAGACAGGTTAACTTTTTTCTCTGTATTTGGACAGCTTTCATCTGGCAATTAACAGATGGTTTGACCCATCTGCAAAAGAGGTTGGTTACTGCATAGAGAATGTAATCAGGATGTAAACAAGATTGTAGGTTTTCAGTGGCCAGGGTCTGGACACAGAAGGGATTTACTTATTAACCTATCTGAGGCAGGGTGTAAGTTGTGGATATTTTGTAGGTGTGGGTGATGTGAGGAGAATGAAGAGGCTAAAAGTTATTCGTGCTACAGATGGCAGTAGTTAATGGTATGAAAAATGTAAAAACTAAACATTTTGCTTTTAATGGAAAAAGAAACTTGTTCAAAGGTTCTATTTGGTTATTGCTTAATTTTCATTCAAAATGCTGCCAAATTATGTTATTAGAATGATTAGCAACACCTAATGGATGTTCTGGATATTCAAGAACTTCTCAGTAAAATTCAGGTTATGTGCTTTTCTGATGGCAAACCCCAAAAGAACTGTTCTCTAAGTGCAATGTGCAAATCACTAAAGGTGATTGCAGGAACTAATACAAACTTGCTCAAAGTTCATGGGGATTGAAAATGACATTAATCCAGTACTGCAAAAAAAAACTTTAACTTATGTTATTTTGTCAAAATTCAAAACTGCTAACATTTGGACACAGTCCTATTTCTCCTACCAGGGAGAGGAATCATTGTGATGATTAATAGCTAAAAACTGTTACTTTTCTTTCTTTAATGGTGCTGTCATTTATGAAAAGGGTAGGTAAAATGGCTATGGTGTGATGCCCTTATGGCTGCCTGTTTCCAGGAGTCTCTAACATCTACCCCCACTCCTGATCGAGCTCATCATAAACTTTTGCTTCTATAAGGCCCTGCTTCACACTCATGCCTGTATCAACTACTCTTCCAGTGGTAAATTGCTTTATGGATATATATCCAAGAAATACATAGTTTTATACAGAACTGAGCTGTATACAAGAAAGGATCAAGATAAAGTAAACATCAATCTCATTCACAAGGGTCTCATAGCCAGTAAGGGGAAGAATACTAATAGCTATAACGTAACAATAACAGAGGGAGGCCAGTGGAGATCAAAACTAGTAAGTGCTTAATGTGTGCCAAGTAACTTCACATGTGATCTCATTTAATTCTCACAATAAAATTTAACTAATTAATTAACTCAACAAAACACGTCTCTAGGCCAAGTCTCTTTCTTTTTAGAGCAAAGTGGATGAAAATGTGGTCCATCATAGTAGCGGGAGAACCAAAGGAATGGTACCCTGGAAGTAAAGTAATGAAAGTGTTTGTTTTAGAAAAGGGGAATGATCACATTCTTGTAATCCCTGCTACTTGGGAAACAGGCCAAAAGACTGCAAGTTTGAGGCCAGTCTGGGTTAGTTAGTAAGAGCCTGTCTCAAATAAAAATTTAAAAAATAAAAACATCTAGAACTGTCTGTTAGTGTGATGGACATGGAGGTCCTGAGTTCAAAGCTCAGTGCTATAAAAAAGGAAGGGAATGAAAAAGCATTTCAAATGCTGACAACAGGTTAAGTAAGATGAAGATAGAGGAAACATCACTAAAATCACATTATTAGCTGCCTTTTCAGGAAAGGAGTGATGGCAATGAAAGCTTGCTTAGAATGGGTTAAAGAAAGAGTGACAAAAATGAAGATTTCGAGTATAAATAGCTAGTTCAAGTGGGAATGCTGCAAGGAGAGCAGAGAAATGGCATGGTTAACTGTAGCAGAAGTTATGGGAAGCTTTAACAATATTAGTATCTAATAATTTCAGAATATTTACTTTGTACTTTAGATAGGTTGGCAAATGCAGTTATCAAAACCTTTCCATGTATCTCCCTAAAAGAATAAAGACATGATATGACAGTGATACGTGCCTATCTGTGTTTAGAGCAGCACAACTCATAATAGCTACAAGTTGCAAGTGGCCTGTATGTCTGTTATTTAGTTGGCCGTCCAAAGCCTTATCTGTTCCTAAGTTGAGCTTTCAGGAGGTGACTGGATCATGGGTATAATACTAGATTAATATATATAGCATAGTTGTGGGTGTGGATAGTGGATTTTACTAAAGACAGCAGATATACCATGGATGTGGGTGGCATGCATTTAAAGGCTTGTAGACTAGATGAAATAAAAAGAGAAAGAAGGAATTTTCCTCTGCCTTCTTCTGGCCATGCTATGGACTGTTTCTCTTCTGTAATGCCTTCCACCAGGCTGCTCTCCCTTGGAGACAGCCAACTATGAACTTTGAGCCAAAATAAGCCCTTTGTGTTTTAACTGTGGGTGTTAGGTGTCTTGTCTGAGCAACACACAGGGAAGTCAACCCAGAAGTGAAGGGATAAAGAAAATGTGGTTCTTATAGACAGTGGAATGTTCTTCTGCCTTTAAGAAGAATACTTTTGAATCCTTTGTAGGAAAAGGATGTGCTCTAGACCATCATGTTAAGTGAAATAAATTAAACACACAAGTTAAATATTATATAATTTGGCTTATGTGAGAAACCCAACATATAAATTACTTTTAAAAACAAAGACAGACCACACAGAACAGGAAAATATATTGCTTGTAAAAGGGAAGGAGGCCAAGAGTTCAAGGGAAAGGAGTAGGACGGTGAGGAGGAGATGGAGGAGGAGAAATTGAGGCATGCTGTGTACATCCTAAGATGAATAGAAACATATACTACAGAAATGAAATAAAAATCCTATGAGATAACTATTAGAACTTCCAAGACAGAGATGAAAGTTCAGAATGCTTGAGTCATCTACCAAATGCAGTCTGTCAATCCTAGCACTACTGATGGCTGGGATAATTCTATATCCTGTTCATTGGAGGGTATTTAGTCACATCCCTGGACCCTATGCACTAGATGCAAGTAGCTTCATATTATCTGTGATAACCATAAATGTTTCCAGACATGGCCAAGTATTCCCTGAGGTGGACAAAGAAATATTTCTTCTTGGTGAAAATTTCTGGATAAAGATTCCACATATAGGAAAGGGCTTAAAAGATTGATCTATCTCACTCAAAAATGTCTACACTTTTAACCACTACCTATATTTGACCTCTAAAGATGGCAAATTATCTTACTGTGTGTTGGGTACTTAGGAACCCTGGGAAGTAGGAAGAATAACTACAATTAAAGTGGGGAAAATTAGACTCAAAATTGTTTAGTCATCTTTTTATGAGCAGAATATCTTTATTCAGGGAAATAAAGCTTCTTTCTGAGAGAGGGACAGAAGGGGGGTCCCTAGTGCGTGATCCCCTGGAAGCTATCTCTGCCAGGGACTTTTTTTTTTTTTTATTTTTTGTCTTTTTTTTTTTTTTGGCGGAACCGGGGATTGAACTCAGCCCTTGCACTTGCCAGGGAAGTGCTTACTCCACTGAGCCATCTCCCTGGCCCCTTTTTTTGTCTTTTTGAGACAGGGTCTCACTATGCAGTTCAGGCTGGCCTCGAACTCACTTTTGTAGCTCAGGCTGGTCTCGAACTCACAACAATCCTCCTGCCTCAGCCTCCCGAGTGCTGGGATTACAGGCATGCGCCACCATGCCCGGCTCTGCCAGGGACTTTTATAGAGGAATACCATGTGGTGAGGTGGGTCTAAGGTGGTGGAGAACAGGAGAACTTGC
The DNA here is from genome assembly GCA_004027165.1 of Ctenomys sociabilis. NCBI lineage: Eukaryota > Metazoa > Chordata > Mammalia > Rodentia > Ctenomyidae > Ctenomys > Ctenomys sociabilis. The sequence continues at coordinate 22,717 of PVKA01024307.1, read as the reverse complement.
TTAAATAAACAAGAGGTGAGAAAAAACTATGGTCATCCAATGAGATTATAAGCATCATTGCTCAAATAAAATGGATTAAATTCAGTACCAAATGGGGAAGCCAGTTATGTATCAAGTGGGCATGACTATGAGGCATGGTCTCTTCCTGCTGGGGGCTGGGTTAGTGACTCATTTAAGCATTTAGGCTCTTTCAAAGTGATTGATATCTATTTAGAATATCAATTCCTGATGCCCATCCCTAGGGAAGTATGTAGCTTGTAAGTTTCTTCTTTTGTCTTGAGGTGTGGCCCATATGGGAGTGTCTGTCTCTTCCAAGTTCCAAAGTCACCTTGTCTTCCACATTGTCTCCTTGAAAGCCTGGCTCTGCTGACTGCCTATAATATTTCTATCTAATTCAGCTGCCAACAACATTTCCCCCTCAGAAGTAACCTGAACTGATATGAGGGAACCATGGGCGATGACTACTCTGGCTTCTTCAGGCTTAAAGTGGTCATACTTATTGACTGGCAATCAGAGATACTCTCCAGAGGTTCTACCTAAGGGTCCTCAATAGAAACCAGGCATTTTTATCAAAAGTAAGTGGAATCATTTAAATCTGGAAGAAACAAAGCCAAAGAAACCATTAAACATACCTGGGTCAAATAAGAACATCAGCTTACAAAGCTGTTTGAATGAAAGGGAAAATAAACTTTCAGACCTTGAAAACACCATTGAAACTAGTGAAAAGGTAAGAAAAGATCTCTTAAAAACAACTAGAATGCAGGAAAAAAATAATTAAACATCTGTAAGATGATGGAAAGATGAACAATGTAAGATTAATAGGTATCAATGAGAAAGAAGGAGTCAATACAAATGATATAAAAAGAATATGGGCAGAAGTAGTAGCAGAAAAGTTCCAAAATATGGGGAAAGAATCTGATGCTCATGTAACTGGAGCATACAGACTCCAAGTAACATCAACCCAATTAAAAACACATCGAGATATATAATAATCAAGATCCCAGAAATTCAGCACAGGAACAGTATACTAAAAGCCACTAGAGAAAAAAAAAAAAAAAAAAAAAAAAAAAAAAAAAAAAAAAAAAAAAAAAAAAAAAAAAAAAAAAAAAAAAAAAAAAAAAAAAAAAAAAAAAAAAAAAAAAAAAAAAAAAAAAAAAAAAAAAAAAAAAAAAAAAAAAAAAAAAAAAAAAAAAAAAAAAAAAAAAAAAAAAAAAAAAAAAAAAAAAAAAAAAACAGATCACATTTAAAGGATAACCCATCAAAATAATGACAGATTTCTCTTCACAAACCATCAAGTCAAGAAGAGCATATATAGCTACTTTCTCTTAATTTAACAAGAAGAAAGATTTGTACTACTACTATTTGGACAGAATATCATGTCTGCATCTTGTACTATGAATGACCACTAAAAATACAATAATATGCAATGTATTAATTATTAAAACTGTCCTATTAATTTGTTTTGAAACTGTCTCATTGCTTTGATTCTCAATAAAATTAATAAAAAAAAGAAGAACATGGAGCAAAGTACTAGAAGTCCTGCAAGAAAACAAATTTCAACCCAGACTGATGTACCCTGCAAAACTCTTTCAAGTATAGTGGAGAAGTGAAATACTTCCATGACAAAGAACAACTGAAGAATTTCATGATGACAAAGCCAACTCTCACAGACTACTAAAAGATATTCTAGCGAGGGATCAGAATGACCACAACTCCATTAATGAGAATGGAAAGAATCAACCAAATAGGGCAAACAATTAAACATAGGAGAAAAAGAAGTATACAAAAGCAGTCTTTCAATTATTCTTCTGTATAGAGCAGCAAAATATTTCCATCAGCATACTCTACAAATGGACTTCTCCTGTACCCTATGGGTCATGATTCTGTCCAGGTCTACAGGGTGGATATCAAGGAAATAGAAGTAGCTGAGTTCTACAAGTGACACTTTGCCACCAGTATGCCTTATGGACACTGTCCATGTCTACCACATAGAAGAACTTTATGTGACATCCTATCCCCAAATTGTGAGAAGTCTTGTCATACATTTGGCATTCTAGTATTTATATTGTTTTATTCTTAGTATTTATTTACCATCATGAAAACTTTTTTATCAGTTGTATTGCTAGAATATTTAATTTTAATTAATCAATTAATATTTAATTAATTTCCTGAATATTGTTCAATCTTAATTTTTGTTTTAAGATTTATGCTGCTTCTTTGACTTACAATCGACTTATAAGACATTATATTTTTTCCTAATATTAGAAATTTTAAAATGTATATTTCCATTTTCTATTGACCTTCTATTACTTCTTCCTTGTCATTTACACACACACACACTAAAAATATATGTATAACCTGACATAACATTGATATTGTTTTGTAGAAATCTTAAATGAGTTCTTCAATGGATTCATCTAATGTAATTACATAGTTCTGCATAACTACCAATTTGAGGGCTCTTTATTCTTTATCCAGGACCATACAGCACTTTCTCTTGCCTTCTAGATTATGGTCTTTGTTATTTTCTACATGCTATATCTGGAGTATTAGAATATTTCAAGTTTGTATAACCGGAAAACATTTTACTTTTAGTTTTCAAAGTATTTTTTGTTGTTTTGTATTTTTAAGGAAAGGTCTACAGGTTGTCCAGGGTCTCACTACTAGATCAGACTCATGGTGATCTGCCTGTTTACAGCCCCCCAACAGCTGGGATTACAGGTGCATGCCACCATGTCCAGGCTCAATTGCCTTCTCAGCAAGCCTCAGGAGCGAAGCTGATATGGCAGGCCTGGGAATTGAACTCCAGGCCCCTGTGCTGGCTTGTAGGCACTAATCTGCCCACAAAGGCATGTTTGCTAACTATGAAATTCAATGAGGAGAGATCTTTTATTTTTTTCTTTCAGTGCTTTGAAATAAGTAGTCTAGTTTCTTACACACTTCATTTTTTTTCTAATGTGAAATAAGATGTTATTTAATTTTGTTCTTTCATAGCTAATATTTTTAATGTATATGCTTTTATAATTTTTTCTTTACTATTAGTATTTGACAATTTCATTTTTGCATATTTTGGTATGATTTTATTCAAATTTCTTTTGCAAAGGGTCCATTTTTCTTGGAAATATGTTGCCATAATTTCAATTAAATTCAGAAATTTTAAATCTTCCAATATTTATTGCCTACCCCTTTCTATGAGAATTCTAATTACATGAATAGAAATTTCTTGATTTTGGGACAGAGTGAATTGTTATATGACTGATCTGTAAATTCTTTCTTCTTCATTTTTATTTTGGATAACTTTTATTGTTTTATTCATGTAAATCTGTAAATAATTTATTTACAATATGCATTATATTATTAATCTCATGCTGCGTATTCATTTCTGAAATATTTCTCTAAAATTCACTGTCTACATCCTATATCTTTCACATTTAAATATTTGTCTACAATTTTAATATGCTATATAATTATTGATTTTCAATAAAGTTAATGAGAAAAAAGAGGATTCCATCAGTTTTCTATTCTCTGTTTTTTATCAGTGTCTTCTTTGGAAGCACTTAGTACTTCTTTCACTACAGTCATTTTTTTTTTTTTTTTTTTTTTTTTTTTTTTTTGGTTGTTTCCAAGATTTTGCTATCATTATTTTTTTATTTTATTTTATTTATTTATTTATTTATTTTTGTTTTGTTTTTGAGACAGGGTCTCACTATGCAGTTCAGGCTGGGTTTAAGCTCACTTTGTAGCTCAGGCTGGTCTCGAACTCACAACAATCCTCTTGTCTCAGCCTCCCGAGTGCTGGGATTATAGGCATGCACCACCACGCCTGGCCATTTTTTTTACTTCAAATATTATTTCTGATTTTATTTCCTCTGTACCTCTCTGCAGTTGTTTCTTTACTTCAGATACTTATATTTCAGAGATTTTAGGTACTTATTTTCCAATTTCTTCTGTTCTATTGTCCCCTGCATTTGTTCTGGGTTGGCTCAGGGCCTGAGAATGCATTTTGCTCATTCTCCTTGTCATTTTGTATGGCATTGTCTTCTGACCTTTGTTGTAGAGAATTGGTAAAGTTATTACCTTAGCACCAACTCTGGATTTACCTAGTTTGTCTAGGTGGATGTGGCTTGGGTCTGACTGCTGGGCTCTGTTTCTTCCTGCTGCAGCCCTTGGAAGTGAACCCGCTATGCCACTCTGGGAAGATGTTCTACTCCTGAATCAGCTGTATGGGTTTTGCCTCTAGCCTCTCCTTAGAGATTTGTGCTGCAGACTTCCACACCAGACCTGTCTGGACCGGTGAGAATCTCAGGTTTTCTTTCCTGGCTTTGAAAGAGTACTTAAGTTTTTGAAGAGGTCAGAAAGACCTTGAGAAGCATGCTATTCTCTGGTTTCCCGGAAAACAAACACTCTGATGGCTCCATTTAATAATCTGACTCTCCGATTCTGCTGGTCATCAACTTTAGAACCTCAGCTGACTATTCTCTCCCTTGAAATGCTGCTGAAGGAGGCCAGGTAAAAGCGAGAGCCCTGCAGCCTACCCCTGGACAGAGCAGCCCCAAGAACATCCCCTTAAGTTTCTTTTTAGTCCAACCCAACATTTGCAATTATTCTGCTGAGCTCTTTGCTTTTGATTCTCAACATAGATCTGGCTAAATGTCCCCAACAGTAGACACTCCACCACCTCAACAGTTGATTGCCTTGAAATTTCTTCTGCTAGATTAATTTTCTGCCCTTAATCTCATTTTCAAGAAAAGTCTCTAGACACAAGTAAAATTCAGATTAATATTCTGCCAAGGCGTAATGCACACTGTTTGGATTCCAGCAAACAATGTAGTTCTTATTCTAAAAAGAAAACCCCTGAACTTGGTCTTTATTGGCTTTCTGTTTTTCCAAGCTATGACTTGACTTTCCCATGAGAACAGCTTAAGACACTACAGCTCTACTTCTCCAACCAGCATCTCCAAACTTTTCTAAACTCTTCCCACAAGTTCTTCCCAAAGGCTCATGATCCACATGGTCAGGTATATTCACAACAATGACCCCACTTCTCTGATACCAAATTCTGTCTTACTATTCTTATTGCTGAGACAAAATATTGAAGTCCCCATTGCCAGTCCTGCGGATAACCTAGTACTATTATGAACTACTGGGCTATACTAGATTACTTTGCTGAATTCATGCAATACAATATTTGAATGACAATGGAATACCAATCTCTGACAAAAGTAAACAAAAAAGAGGATAAAAATGAAGGAACATTTTGCAGTGGAAAAAATATGTATATCTGTATATATAAAATAACATAGATATACAGCTACTTTCTCTTAGTTCAATGAGAAGAAAGTTTTGATTGATATACAGCTACCTTCTTAGTTCAGTAAGAATGGTGTGTACTAATACTGTTTAGACAATATAGTATGTCTGCATCTTGTCTTCAGAATAACTACTGCAAAGACAACAATATGAATGTATTAATTATTGTAAGTGTAAGTGCTCTACTAACCTGTTTTGAAACTGTTTCATTGCTATTTTTTCTCATTAAAATGAATAAAAAATTTTAAAAGTTAAAAAAAAAGAGAAGAAAGTTTTGAACTAATAGTGTTTAGACAAGATATCATGTCTTCATCTTGTGTTGGAACTACCGGGCGTGGTGGCGCAGGCCTGTAATCCCAGCACTCGGGAGGCTGAGGCAGGAGGATTGTTGTGAGTTCAAGACCAGCCTGAGCTACAAAGTGAGCTTAAGGCCAGCCTGAACTGCATAGTGAGACCCTGTCTCAAAAAAAAAGACAAAAAAAAAAAAAAAAAAAAAAAAAAAAAAAAAAAAAAAAAAAAAAAAAAAAAAAAAAAAAAAAAAAGCAACAATATGCAATGTATTAATTAGTGTAACTCTCCTAGTAACCTGTTTAGAAACTGTCTCATTGCTATTGCTTTCTCAATAAAATTAATAAAAAAGAAGCAAATAATAGGAGGAAAGGTTTATGTAGCTCACAGTTGTCACAGGTTTCAGTTCATATAGGTTGGTTCTAAGATGGTGTCATGCAGACAGACATCATGTTGAGAAGTAGTTCATATTAACAGAAGATAATAAAAGCAAACGAGAAGGGGAAGACAAGTCTCTTCCTGTCCCTTATACTATATCCCATCTACCATAGTTCAGGTAGTACCAATCTAATCAGTTGACTGTTCCAGAAATCACTCACCCTCAATTACAGAACACTTCATTCCAGAGTTGCACCATGAATCAATCACATACTCTAGATTCAGCCACCTCTGAAAAAACCCTATGATCACATGAAGCTGTGGAGTGATATCTAGATCTGTAGTGGTTGATACATTGCGTCAACTTGGCTGGATTTCCTGGGTAGTTCCACACCCTAGGCTGTGGGACCCCCACACAGTGGGGTGGGGTGGGTCAGGAAAGGCCCTCCCCAGTGTGACTCAGCACAAAAAGGGTATATAAAAGGGTTAAGGAAGGAGTCAGTGGTCTACATCTTCAGAGGAACTTTGGTCTTCACAGTCAGCTTAGATTTCATCTCCTGGCTTACAGCACAAGACTCTTTGGTATCCAACTTAGATCCTTCAGCTTTCCATCTCAGATTCTTTGGCTTTCTGTTGCAGACCCATTGGCTGACTGATAGAGACTTGCACAGAACACTGCAGTGAGCTTCAGACCTTGGGACTGAATCCTTCAGTCTCATGTGTGCAGAATCCCTCTGCATGCTTCCTCATCCAATTCTGCAGCTGACCTTTGTGAGCCAATATTGTACTTTTTTAATACATTTGTACATCTTGTGCTATATCTGTTCCATGTATTATATCTGTGTTTCTAGCAAAACCAGGACTAATACAAGATCCAAAACATAACACCAGTTCTGTTAATGGATTGTATATCAGGATACTTATTTCCATTACATGTTTTAAAATCCAGCCCATCTTAAGACATGATGGGACTCTGTCTTCCTGCTCTGGAGTCTCTCTCTGGTTATCTGTCTTTATTTCATACTTGTTTGGTTTTGGAGAAAGGAGTCAGTGTTGATATCTATGTGGACATATAGGTTTAAGTGCAACTTTTAGGTTGTGGAGTGCATGAATTGGCTTGAAGAATAAATAACTTTTGTCTATATATGTGTGAGTTTTTCTATGCATGTGTGTTTCCTCAATTAAACTGAAAAGCCACATTTAAACTCTGGCCCCTATCTTTCCTTGAGTTTTGTGAGCTTTTGAAGCTGTAGTTTTTACAGGAAGGGGACCCTGTCTGGGGAGCCTGTTTAGACTTCTCTCTTCCTTTTGTTTGCTTTATTTTTGTTTCTCTCTGAGGAAACCTAGATTCTGAACCTTGGCTGCCCTTTGTTTTAGGCAGGGCCCCACTGCATTTTTCCCTTTGTCTCTTGCTCATAGCTTATTGGCATTTTCCCAGCAAGCCTGTGAAGGGGACAGCAGTCACTGACTTGTTAACTCAGCAACAAAACCCAACTAAAGAAGTGAACCACCAAATAACTACAATTATTTCAACTTGTGAAGACATGTACAGGGATAGAGATCATGATTTTCTTGATATGGATAATAACTAAGTATATATGTTAACTTCCCCTAGGGATGAAGCAATACACATTATTTTTCAATGGGTATTTAAACTTAAAGAGTGATAACAAGCTTATAAAATATAGGATAAAAATGTATAAAGGTTTCCAGGGCAAAGCACAAAGGCACGTCCTTTGCTAAGTCCATCATGTGAGCCTGGCATGGTCAGAGCTACTAATTCACAATAAGGATATGATTCTAAGCTACTCAATTGATCTTTTTTCACTGTTAAAATTTAAAATCTATCTTCTATAAAACAATAACTTCTTTCCTGATTCCTCAAACCCAATGTTTTACTCAAACCCCCACAGGGGGTTGTGAAGTTGTGAAGTGGGGAATAGATGATCTTTCAGACATTGTTGAGTTTGTCTTTCTTTTTGAGCATTGTGGGAACCACAGGAGCAGCTAGTGACATACAGAAGAAAGCATTTTACAGTTCTTGCTTTGTAATCAAGACAGGATAAAAAAAAAAAAAACACAGCATCACATCTGTGATGTGAAATTTACTTGGTTTTAAGATAAAATTTCCTCAAGTGGGCTAAGAAGAGATAAACCAAGGAAGAGTTAGAGAAATGTGAGAGGAAGGAAGTACAACTATCTTCACAGAATTAAAAGAAAAGTACAAAATAATACATTCATCTTGTCTTGGTTACCCTTCTCTGATTGTTGGGATAAAGATACAACACTCAAAATGAAGGAAGGAAAGGTTTATTTACCTCACAGTTACTGGCGGTTTCAGTCCATGCTCAGCTAGCCCCAAGGCAGGTGTCACATGGCAGAGAGCAGCCTTTCATGATGGCAACAAAGAGCAAGAGCAAATTGGAGGAGTAGCAGCAACAATGGCTACAGAGAGCAAGTCTGTCTCTCTTGTGTTGCATTTAGGCTATCTGCCCCAGCCAGAGTGTAGTACTCACACCCATAATCCCAGCACATTAGCACCCATAATCCTTGTAGGGCTCACACCCATAATACCTGTGGATAATGACTTAATTACAAACTCTAGAAGTCCACCCCATGACTGCATGAGGCTTTGGGAGGACAACTAGACACAATCCATAATGCATCTAAAATGAAAAAAAAAACCCTCATTATCAACTCCCTAACTCACATTAATGTGTCTGTATGTGTTCCAAAATAGAAGTCACTTTTAAATATAGTATGTAAGCAACAAAAAAATTACAACCTTCCATTTTTTATCTAGGGCATTTGGGCCTACATCCTAACCACTAAATACAGGAAGCCTAGAATCTGCATATCATGTAACTGATTTCTTTCAACCCTACACAGTCCTCACAAAATTAAACTTCCTAAAATATTTTTGTCATAACATTTAAAGAAGGATTTGCTTAATCATTGTACAGCATTCCAATCTCTCCTTTTGAGGTTTTATGTTCTGCCACTCACACCTTAGTCAGATGCAGTGTCAGGGAATCAGACATTACTGAGTTTATCTCCCAAAGGAGACATCTGTGCTTACAATATGTTTGCCTTCTCCCTCAGTGCCACTCTGATACTCCACTTCTGTGGACACTTTTGTAAATGCTTGTATAATGGGATTAAACTTCACACAATTCAATGAAAAGAAATACAGAACAGTTGAAGACCTCCACCTCTGTAGATTTTTAAGTACAATTGATCATCAAATAATTGGGCATGCACTGCATTTATAAATAGAAAACCCCTTTTAAAAGATGATGCGAAGCAAACTATTGTAAAGCAATGCACTTTTTCCAATTGACTTCTAATAGTGCATAAGAGAAATGCCTTGGAATCAATGAAATTCTTGGAAGACTTCCTTCAATGCAAGTTTTCTTTAAAGTATACAGAAAATGGGTTCCTAACGTATGCATGATAATTTTATCTCCACAGTTTTCCAACCCCATTTACATATGTATATATATATATATATATATACCCTCATTATCAACTCCCTAAAATCAGGCTGTCTCCCAAGGACAGCCTATTTTCATCTGTGATGACAGGTTTTGTGAAGAATTGTGTCAAGTTTTACTGCTCTAAGGTGGGTCTGTTTCTTTATGCAGGATATATATATATATATATATATATATATATATATATGCAACAAAGCAAAATAAAGATAATATGAAAATATGTGAAAAAGATGGATTAAAGATTGGAGAAGCTATGGGGAAAAGGGAACCCTTCTGCACTGCTGGTTGGAATGTAGACTGGTGCAGCCATTATGGAAATCAGTGTGGAGATTCCTTAAGACACCAGGACTGCAAATCCCATTCAAACCAGCTATCTCTCTATTAGGAATTTTCCCAGAGCAACTGAAAATGTCTTATCATAGTGATATATGCGCACCTATGTTTGTAGCAGCACTACTATGATAACCAAATCTTGGAAACAACCAACATGCCCATCACCTGAGGAATGGATGAAAAAGATGTGCTTTTTTTTTTTTTTTTACAATGGAGTATTACTCAGCTATAAAGAATGACAAACTTGAAGCCTTTATATTTAAGTGGATGCCACCTGAAGACATACTAATAAGTGAAATAAACCAGATACACATGTGTAAATATTACATACTCTTCCTAGTGTAGGAACTCAAAAGAAGACATTAAAATAGAAATATATAACAATTAAAAGGAAAGCAAGAACATAAGGATTGAATAATGAAGAAAGGGCAAGTAGAAAAGCTAGAAAACGTGACAGAGCCAATGCCATACATTTATATGCACAAGATGGTTAAGGCAATGATTCTGAGATCTTTAGTAGGTTTTTGAAACTAGCAGTCAATTGATAGGATTCTCACCCCAACTAACTATATATGCTGATACTTGTAAACTAAGCAACTGCAATAGCATTGTGTAACACTAGGGTCATGCTTGGAATGAATGTCATTCTTGTCTTCTAAATATATACTTCTTGTTATGTCATACCAGTTACTGGCAAATTGTCTTTCATGTAAATGTTTGTTTAAAAAAAGAGTAATAAATGAAAACAAGAGACAATAAAAAGTCTTGCTACAATGCTGTTTATCGATATATTTCTAAATTTCTATGCAAAAATATGTAATTGTTTACTCCAAATTGTTACTATTTTTTATTTTTTAAATTCTGTTTTTTCTTCACATTTTGAAGGGATTTGAAGTTTAACATATCAAGGGGAGGGGAGATGGTTCAGCGGAATAAGTGCTTCCTTGGCAAGTGTAAGGGCCTGAGTACAATCCTGGTTCCACAAAAATTTTTTTAACATATCAATACTTAATGGAAAATGCCTGTCCATGTTATGTCTAAGATGATTGATAATCAGACAGATAGTGAGGTTAAGCTCAACTGCCTGTTTTACAGGGTAATAATATCATTAAGTTTCTCTTCGTTAGGGTTAACAATTTAAGTTTGCAGACCAAAAATTAAAGAAAAAGAAAAGCTGCAAGGACAGCCAACATTTTGGCCCTAGCCTTTCAAGGTCAGTGAAGACTCAAGATATTGGAGACGGTATACTGGAGCATCCTGTAGCTTAATTGTGTCCCAAATTTCCTAATCAAGGAAATTATGGGGCCACAGAAGAAAGTGATCAACGATGCAGAGTGTGACTAATGAAAGTCACATGGAGAGACAACATTCTTTCAGGCTTTCACAGAGAGCAAATTGGTCAAGCAATGGCCATGACTCATCACGTGGCTGATATTGACAAAGAATCTACAAACTGCGGTACAGGATTTCAGGGTAAATTCTGAGGGGATTTGAATGACCTTGGCAGATACAAAAGTTACATTGATTTTCTGTATCAGTCTTGCTTAATCATGGTGTTAACCATCCAGCAGAAAATTATAAAACCAAGGTATTAAAAAGTAAAGCCATATTAATGTGCCAAGCTATAAAACGCTCAAGTCAACAACTTCTGACATTTCCAGTAGTACAAATAACCCATAACTATTATGGACTATTGGACTATATTGGAGTATTTTGCTGAATTTACGCAGTTATAATATTTTTTTCTTTATATTTTTATTTTATTTTATTTATTTTAGTTTTGAAAGACATTACAAATTAGAATGAAAACCAAAAATTGCAAGTGATACAGAATTTCAATTACAGTAATACAAATTTCAGAGTACTTGTAATGCATAGTGTCTTCCAATCAATTATTTATATTAATAGATAAATGCATGCAAAATTGGAAGAGGAAAGAAATGTATAATATATTTATTTTTTTGCAATTTTATTTTATTTTTTTAATTTTTGTTTTATTGAAGTACAAATATCAATGAGACAGTTTTAAGATACCATGACAAGATGGATTTCATATTTTAATATATTGCAAACTGTTTTCATAATGTTTTGGTATCATATAAGGTGCATAAATGATATTATGCTTACAGACATTATTATAACGTATGTCTCTTATCATTAAATAGAGTGTAGCTATTTGTGTATCTTACTTTTTATACCTGAATTACATCAAAGATTCAATAATTAATACTTTCTACCTTGTTATTTTTCTAGTGGTTGTCTACAGTACTAGAAGCCAACATAATATCCTGTCCGACCACCATTAGTGCAAATCTTGCCTCTCATAGGATTATGTAGAAGCACAGCATTATCTATCCCCAATATACTGTCTATACGCACACATCATGATTTTTCCTTTCTATACTCCTTCCTTTGTCTACACCTGTTAAAGATGGGCACTCCATTGTCATTCAACAAACTTAGGTGCTTGAACTCAAGAACACAATCCAACACAGTCCAGAATTCCACTACAATAGTGAGTTATTCAAAGAAGTTGTGGACCATAGCCATTTACAGCTCAGCTTAATATTATAGCCCCGCGATGTATACTTCATTATTATACTTTTTTGTTGCATGTTTAAGACCTAGATAGAGCAAGTCTTATATACGAACACATGTACTTTATGTTTCCTATGTGGTCAGTGAAGTCCCCTCAGGGTTTATCTTGTAGTCCTGTACCTTATTCTGTAGATCCTTTGTCTGTGTCAACCATGTGGATGAGTCACGGCCAATGCTTGACTAGTTTGCTCTCTGTGAGAGCCTGAGATAAAGTTTTCTCTTGATGTGACTCTCCCCAGGCACACTATAGAACTTCGATCTCTTTCCACTGTGGCTCCATAATCTCCTTGTTCAGAAAATTTGGAGCTCAACTGGGTTTCATGATTTTGCACTCCCCTATGTCCTGAGTCTTCGCTGACCTTGAAAGGCTAGGGCCAAAGTGTTGGCTGGCCTTGTGGCTCTTCTATTTCTCCAACTCTGATTTCTGAACTTAGATTGTTAACCATCCAGAAGAAAAGCTGATTAGTATCCTGCAGCATATGCCATTTGCTTTGCCTTATCTGACTCAATTGATTTTAGTTGTTATACATTTCCTTTTGTATTTCTGCTTTTTGCTTCTTATACTAGGGAGACTATATGATATTTACAAATGTGTATCTGCTTTACTTCACTTATGAGTATATGTTCAAGTGGCATCCACTTCAGTATAAATGCTTCAAACTTATCATTCTTAATAGCTTGAGTAATATTCCATTATATAGAAATACCACATCTTTTTCAACCATTCCTCATGTGATGGACATCTTGGTTGTTTCCAAGATTTTGCTATTACACATTGCACTGCTATAGACATAGGTACACATATATCACTATGATGCAATGTTTTCAGATCCTTTGGGAAAATTCCCAGTAGAGGGATAGCCAGCTTGAATGGGATTTCTAGTCCTACTGTTTTGAGGAGTCTCCACACTGACCTCCACAATGGTTGTACCAGTCTGCATTCCCACCAGCAATGCAGAAGTGTTCCCTTTTCCCCACAACCTCTCCAACATTTGTTGTTGGTTGCATTCCTTATGAGAGCCATTCTTTCTGGAGTGAGATGGTATCTCAGTGTTGTTTTTATTTGCATTTCACAAATGACTAGCGATGCGGAGCATTTTTTCTTATATTTATTCGCTTCTTTAATTTCGTCCTCTGAGAAGTGTGTATTCATCTCAGGTGCCCATTTCTGAATTGGGTCTTTAAATCTGAGGGCCCTGTTATACTTTAGTTCTTTATATATTCTACACAGTAGACCTCTCTCTGATTGCTTATTAGTTAGGATATTTTCAAAATTTGTTGGTTGTCTTTTCACTCTGTTGACAATTTCTTTTGACATGCAGAAGCTCCTTAAGAAGAGTTTATCCCACTTGAAAGCACATTCTTTCAAGTGCTTCCCGTGCGAATATATGTTTGTTCATTGTCAGGCATAATCAGATTGTGTGATCTTTACTTCATAATGAAGGCAATGAAAAAAAAAAACATTGTAGTGTCGGAAATAAGAGATTTTCATTTTTTATGCACTTACATATGTAGAAATATTTTTAATACATGGATTTATCTTTAATGGTGTGAGTTATTTGCAGGAATTTTCTTAGTCCACTTATTCATTTTGTGATGGTTAAATATTTAGATAACATAAACCTTAAATTCACTTAACTAGCTGCAAAAGCAGTAAAGTTTTTGTTATATATGCAGGAAAAGTGAACAATGCCCCAAAACCTACTCTTTCCATCTTGTGAAATCTTTTTTCACACTTTTTCAAGATTTTGTGCAAAAAATAGATTTTGTACAGAACACATGCAATAGGAAAACCAAGGATAGACCTGGTGAGTTGGGCAGTGATGATATCTGTATCACATATTTGAAAAACTTAATACTAGTGCTAATAATAATACAATTTTAACATAGCACTTAGTGTACCAGTTTCACTGTATGTAAATTAAATCACTTGATCAAAATCTTAGATTCTATCCTAGGTTTTCTCAATATAAACCTTAATTAGTGATAATACTTTCTTTTACACGCAATGAATTAATTTGCATGCTGGAACCCACACTTCAGTTTTGGAGTTCAGTACTCCTGGTTCTAAGATTTAGAATCGCTGCAGAGGTAGGATACTTCTACAAAATATCACAGTAACTCTTTGCTGACACCTTGGTGCTGAAGTTCATATGTATTCTGACTCAGGTTTATATGTATGCTGAATTGTAGTCAAAGATAGGTGAGCCAGGAAGCAATCTCAAGTAACTGAAAGTAGAGGACAAAATCTGGGTGTAGAGAAATGAGAATGAAAAACAGTGATGTAGAAATGTTGGAGCAAGGAGAAAAGTCTATAGGAAGAAGGAAAGACACTAAGAACTAGGGATGAAAGAGAAGAACAGGGAGCCAGAGAGGTGGATCAGTAGAATAAGCACTTCCCTGGAAAGTGCAAGGGCTTGAGTTCAATCCCTGTTCTAAAAAAAGGAGAAAAGAACAAAAAGAAAGAAGTAAACAGTTGTCAAGGGACAAAGAGGGCAGGCTCTAGGAGGAGAGAAGATGTGTCATACTGACATGCAAGATTCTCATCCATGCCTTAAGATCCATCTTCTCTGCCATATGGATTAGAGAGGCAGCACAGAAAAACTGAATGGTTCCTAAAGGTATGGATTGTGCATGCAACTCCCCCGTAACTCAGGGGGAACCTTCCTCTTCTCATCACAGGGGAATATGGGATTTTTTCAGTCAGTACAAGGGCAAGACAGTAGTTAACCTAAAGAGTAAGTTCATAGGCTAGAATTGTAAGAAGCATGACTCCTAGACAAGGCAGGGAAAATAGTGTGGGGTTTCAGTGAAAAGGGATCTCTGTGATGCTTCACATCACATAGACTCCATGTCAGAAGCCTCCAGCAGCAGCAGTAAAGAAGCCACAGTGAATGAATTATGTCTAAGGCAGCTGCCAAGGCACCACTCAGAGAACTGGACTCTGTCAAACATTGCTCTTCATTTGTCACAACACTGGAAAGCATGATAAGATATTCTAGAGGGAGGAAACCATCAGAGTATAGTATCATGGTGTCTGACTGAGACTGTTGGAGCTGGAAGGCCATGAGATCATGCAGTATCATGTCTTTATTTCACTTGTGAGTGAACTGAGACCATGGGGGGGGAAACAACAGCCTAAAGTCATTCAGTTGGAAAAGGTCAAAACGAACACTCAAGGCTCTGAGGAGTTAAAAACAGGGCTCTTTGAGTCTGGGTATTTTTCTCCTTCTCTGGCTCCTTGGCTGTTCTTTATTTTTCATATTAATTGCATTGACAAAGTAACAGCATTGAGACAGCTTCAAAACAGGTTAGTAGAACAGTTACAATAATTAAAACATTGCATATTGTCGTCTTCGTAGTGGTTATTCATAGTACAAGATACAGACATGATATCTTGTCTAAAAGCTATTAGTACAAATCTGTCTTCTCATTTTGTAGTGAACATATACATATTTCACATATACATATTTCACTACAAAATTTCCTTTATATCCCTTTTTTATGTTTGTCAGAGATGGGTATTCCATTGCCATTCAAATATTGTAGGTGCGTGAATTCAGCAAAATAATCCAATATAGTCCAGTCATCCATAAGCGTCCATAAGAGTCGTCCAGTTATCCACAGGACTGGCAATATCAGAAGTTGTTGAATTGAGCTTTTTTACAGCTCAGCATATTAATATGGCTTTACTTTGGCTGTTCTTTAGCAGAAGCATCCCATAATGCTATGGAAAATATGCTCTATAACCCCCTTAATATTCTATTATGACCAAATAAATATTTAAATTATCTGTGAACATCTGCTGAACTGTGACTGCTGAGCTTTGACTATTTTGATTCAGTAAATGGACACCTATTGATAATATTATCATCAGATACCATTGGACCTAAGTGACCACACGGGACATTTGATTTTCTACCTCTCTCCTACTGCCCCCCAGTGGCTACTTCCCTGCCCAGAGGTTACTTCCCTCCTTTCTCTAAGGGAAGAAAGGAACAATGGAAATGCAAGACCGTGAAAATAGTGTGGAGATTCCTCAAAAGAGTAGGACTAGAAAGTCCATTCAAGCCGGCTTCAGATAACTCACTATTGTAGTGGAATGCTGGACTGTGTTGGATTGCGTTGTTGAGTTCAGGCACCTAAGTTCATTGAATCACAATGGAGTGCCTATCTCTGACAGGTGTAGACAAAGGAGGGGGTATACAAAGGGAGAATCATGATGTGTGTGTATAGACAGTACAGTGGGGATAGATAATGCTGTGCTTCTGCATAATCCTATGAGAGGCAAGATTTGCACTAATGGTGGTTGGACAGGATATTATGTCAGCTTCTAGTACTATGGACAACCACTAGGAAAATAACAAGGTAGAAAGTATTAATTGTTGAATCTTTGATGTAATTCAGGTGTAAAAAATAAGATATGCAAACAGCTATACTCTCTTTCCTTACTGATAAGTCATATGCTATAATAATGTCTGTAAGTATAATATCATGTATGCACCTTCTATGATTCCAAAACATTATGAAAACAGTTTGCAATATATTTATTTATCAAATCCATCTTGTCAAGGTATCTTAAAACTGTCTCATTGATATTTGTACTTCAATAAAACAAAAATTAAAAAAAATTGCAAAACGCTTGCTGGAAAGGAGAACAGAATTGTGAAAGAGAGAGTTAGGGGTGACTTTAATTCATAGTTATTCATTAATGTCTTCAACCTTGAGGAAGAACAAATTGTTGACAATATATCAGAAAACAAAATAAAATGATTTGCCAAATATCTTGTGTTGGTCAATATAGTAAGACAGAAATAGGAAGAGAACAAAATTCAGTGAATAACTCATGGAGTTTAGGGAAAACAGAATCCCCAAAGGAAACTATATGAACTAGAGTGTAATACTCTTATAGCACATGAGACCTAAAAATTGTAAGGAAATGGATATTCTATCTTTTGGTCTTTTTTTGTAGTTGGAATCAAACTCCAGACCTTGTGTTTGTGAGGCAGGTGCTACTGCTGCAGAGCTACATCCCTGACCCTTCTTTGCTTTCTATTTTTACATCTTTGAGTCCTTCCTAGACAGAAACTTCAATCAGCTTCAGAAGGATCTAAGTGTTAATACAAGATGTGGAGAGTAGGGCTGGATCTAAATTTAGTTAAGCATCTCAGTTAGTTTGGAAAACTTCCACAGTACAGCATCCATTGGTTAATGTCTGCTGTTCAGTCATTCATAACACAGTGGCAAGCAAACAAGTGAATAGTCTAATTTAGCATGAAAGTAATGATCATGGGAATAGGTAATCTCAAACTTTCAGGTCATGGAAAGCCTCACAAAATGTTGAAGTTCATGTTTTAAGCCACTTAACAGAGAAATGGTTGAACTAGTGGATGGACAGCACACATGGGCTGAGAAACAGATATAAAATGACATAGTAGGTTGTAAGAACTGTACATAGTTCAATGTATATGCATGTTTAAAAATAATTTCTTATTTTATTTTTTGAACAGAAGAAGTAAGGTTTTGATAATGAGTGGTACTGTTGAAAAGTTATTTCAAGAAACAGGTCATGGAAGACAGTGTTTTACTCTAAAGACTTCCTTGTGAAATCTATGGGGAAGCACTGAAGGATTTTAAGCAAGAGTTTCATGATGCTATCTGTAGTCTGAAAGATTATGACAGGAAAGTAGGAAATAGCTGGAGGTGGGCAGAACAATTAGTGGCTAGGAGACAGGTTTAGAAACTTCTGTAATAACTGAAGCAGAAAATGATACAGGCTTCAATTGGAGAAATGAGGATGGAGAAAAGTGGGTGAATTTGAACTTTATTCCAGAAGACAAATGTATAGGACTTGAAAGTAAGTTGGAAGTGGTAGTGGCAAGTGAGTTCTTACTGTGGTTCCATTTGCTGCTGAGATGGACAAATGCATGTAGCGTTTGGCAGGGAATAAGTTTGGCAAGATTTGGTGGTTGAGTTTTGCAGGTGGTTGAGTTTTGCATGGGAAATGCTTGTGTAGTGCTAGTAAAAAAAAATCTCTCAAGCAAGCCATTGCCAATATTGTCCTGAAGCAAGGTTGAGCCAGAGCTACAGATTTAATATGTATCAATGGTTGAAATTCTTTTTTTTTCTTTTACCATTTTTCTTTACAAACATTTACAATAAAGACAGTATAGCGAAATTATATATGACATTAGAAGCAGTATAAAGTTACAAGATCAAAATGACAGGCCTTTCAAACATAATTTTAGTATCACACACCACTATGCTCAGGCCAGTCTCTCAGTTCACAGACATTAGCATATATAGTTAGTCCAGGTTTGAACTCTATCCATCAATTGCTAACTTCAAAATCCTGATGGAGAGTCTCAGTATCATTTCCTTCACCATTTCATTTATATAAATGTGCAAACAGCTACTCTCTCTTAATTTCCTGATAAGAGATATCTGCTATAATAATGTCTGTAAGTATAATATCACGTATGCACCTTCTATGATACCAAAACATTATGAAAACAGGTTGCAATGTATTAATTTATGAAATCCATCTTGTCAAGTTATCTTAAAACTCTCATTGATATTTGTACTTCAATAAAACAAAAATTAAAAAAGCAAAATAAAATAAAAAACATAAATTTAAAAAAATAAAAAATAAATAAATACAAAGAAAATAAATGTATGGTTTTGCCCCTGCATATTTCCTATCTTTTCTCCCTTCACTCTTATCATTGTTTAATCCTTAACTTCTCACTTTTCATTTAACTGTGTTATACCATTCAATTTTTATTTCTTGTTTTGAGTTCTTACACTACACAGATAACACTATATTTACATATATGGGTCTGGTTTATGTCATTTATGAGTATATCTTTAAATTGCATCCACATATATATGAAGGTTTCAAGTTTATTTATCTTGATAACCGAGTAATATTCCATTGTATAGAAATACGTCTTTTTAATCTCTTTATCAAGTGATGGGCATTTTGGTTTTTTTTCAAGATTTCGCTATCACAACTTGTGCTGCTATAAACACAGGCTCACAACTATGACTATGACATGATGTTTTCAGTTTTTTTTTTTTTTTGGAGAAATTCTAAGTAAGGGGATAGATGGATTGAATGCAAATTCCTGTTCTAGTTTATTGGGGAGTCTTGAAACTGATTCCCATAATGGTTGCATCAGGCTACATTTCCACCAGCAGTGGAGAAAGTTTCCTTTTTGCACACAGCTTCACCAACATTTGTTCATGGTTATTTTCTTTCTTTTTCTTTTTTTAGAACAAATCTTTTTATTCATTAAATTAAGAGAACATAGCTGTATATTTATCCTACCTATTTTGAATATACACATACAAAAATGTCATTCATTTGTATCCCCTTTTTTGTTTAGTTTTGTCAGACAAGGGTATTCCATTGTCATTTAAATGTTGTAGGTGCGTGAATTCAGCAAAATATTCCAATATAGTCCAGTAGTGCATAATAGTAGTGGGTTGTCTGTAGGACTGGCAATGTCAGAAGTTGTTGACTTCAGCTTTTTACAGTTTGGCATATGGCTTTACTTTATATTCCTTGTTTTTATACTTTTCTGCTGAATGGTTAAGACAAAGATAACACAAGACCCACATAACAAGAAATGTAACTTTTATATCTGATTAGGTCAGTCAAGTCCTCTCAGGACTTATCCTGAAATCCTATACTGCAGTTTGTAGATCCTTTGTCAATGTTAGCCATGTGATGAGTCATGGCCATTGCTTGACCAATTTATTCTCTGTGAAAGCCTGACAGAATTTTTTCTCTTTAGTTGACTCTCCTTAGGCACACTCTACATCATTGATCACTTTTTTCTGTGGCCCCATAATTTCCTTAATCCATAAATTTGGGATATAACTGAGTTACATGATGTTATAGTATAGGTCCTCCTATGTCCTGAGTCTTCACTGACCTTAAAAGGCTAGGGCCATAATGTTGGCTGCCCTTGCAGCCTTTTATTTTTTTTCTCTAATTTTTGGTTTGCAAAATTATGTTGTTAATCCTCTAGAAGAGAAGCTTATTGTTACCCTACAACATATGCAGTTGGGTTTAACTACATCTTAGGCATTCTTTTTTTCATTTATTACCCTTTTTTTAAACAAATGTTTACTTGAGAGACAGTATGGCAATAACTGATGCAGTCATCACAAGCAGTATGTATTTAGAAGACCAGAATGACAGGCACTCCAAGCACAACCCTACTGTTACACATTGGTATCTTCAGTGCAGTTGCTTAGTTCACAGATATCAGCATATTTAGTCAGTGTAACAATCCTAACAATTAACTGCTAGTTTCAAAAATCTGCTGACATTTTTCAGGATCATTGCCTTACCCATATTGTGCATATAAATGTATGGTTTTGCCCCTGTCATGTTTCCTAGCTTTTCTCATTGCCCTGTCTTTGTTGTCTAATCCTCAAGTTCTCAATTTCCTTTTAATTGTGTTATACCTTTCTATTTCTATTTCTTCCTTTGAGTTCTTGTACTAGGGAGACTATATGATATTTGCACATATGGGTCTGGTTTATTTCACTTATGGGTATATCTTCAAGTGGCATCCACTTAAATATAAATGCTTCAAGTTCATTATTCTTTACAGCTGAGTAATACTCCATTACATGAAAACACCACATCTTTTTCACCCATTCCTCAGGTGATATCTTGGTTGTTTCCACAATTTGGCTGTCACAAATTTTGCTGCAACAAACAGAGGTACACATATATCACTATGATATGACATTTTCAGTTTTTCTGGGAAAATTCCCTGTACAGGGATAGCTGGCTTGAGTAGGATTTCCAGTCCTAGTTTTTAAAGACTTTCCTCACTGATTTCAATTATTGTTGCACCAGTCTACATTCCCATCAGTGGTGGAGAAGAGTTTCATTTTCACCACAGCCTCTCCAACATTTGTTGTTGGTTGATTTCTTCATGATACCCATTCTTTCTGGGGTGAGATGGTATCTAGGTGTTGTTTTAATTTGCATTTCATGGATGGCTGGTTATGTGGAACATTTTTTCATATATTTATTTGCTTCTTTAATTTCATCCTCTGAGAAGTGTGTGTTCATTTCTGATGTCTATTTCTGGATTGAGTCTTTAAATTTTGGGTTCCCTAATGTTTTTTAGTTCTTTACAAATTCTAGAGAGCAGACCTTTGTCTGCATGCTTATTAGTTAAGACGTTTTCCAAATTTGTAAGTTGTCTTTTCAGTTTGTTGGTAATTTCTTTCAACGTGTAAAAACTTCTCAATAAGAGGAGGTCCCAGTTGTTAATTCTTTCAACTATTACCCATGTGATTTGATTTTTGTTCATGAACTTTTCCCTACCTCTATATCTTCAAGAATTCTTCCTACCTTCTCTTCAGGGCTGTGTGTTTCTGTTTCAATGTTTAGATCTTTAATCCTTTTTGACTTTAGCTTAGTGCATGGTGATAGCCCTGGATCAAGTTTTAGATTTCGACATGTGGAGAGCCAGTTTTTCCAGAACCATTTGTTAAAGAGGCTGTGTTTCTCCCAGTAGGCATGTTTGGCCCTTTTTAGCTATTAACAATCTTCTGAATGTTTGAAATTCTTGCAGTGTTGAAACCACCTTGGGAGAGGGCAACAGTAAGAAAAGAGAAGAGGACAGAACTCTAAGAGGCCCCTAATGAAAGTAGAAAAAGAACTATTTGAATGGTTTGAAATCTAAGGGGATAAATAGCTTTAGGACAAAAGGAAGCGTTTTATGCAGCAGAGATTTCAAAAATGTCTCAGAATCAAAGTATGTGTTGGGAATACAGCACACAAGGGTTATGAGTGAACGTACACCATTCTAGAAGCATCCTATGCCCTTCTCAGAGGAAGGCTTGACATTGAATAGGTACTATGCCAGACTAATGCTAGCAGCCGAGCCAGTAATAGTAAGCTGCCTACCATAAGTGCCTTTGACTAGGTTGGCAATTTTTATCTGGGCCCTGAACATCTGGCGAATCTCACTGATGTTTCTGGTCAGTGAGTAATTAAATCCAGGTTTTAATTAATTTGTAAGTGTTCAGTTTCTACATATTACCATCCACTAAGAATTTAAAAAAAAATCACATTCTCAGTTCAGCTGTTAATGCTGGAATCCACATTTAATTTTATAAGCTTTTCCCTGTTTTGTTTGTTTTGTATTTTTTGGCTCATGGATTTTCTGTTTATCAATAAGAAATGTAAGAGTGGAATGTTAATTTCCCCCTAGTTCTTTAAGGTCAAGAATTTAAGAATTAAAAAATGGATTGGTTAAAAAAAATATCTGCTGGATTGGATA
>PVKA01024306.1:0-34419 GCA_004027165.1 Ctenomys sociabilis | reverse complement strand
TTATATATTTAAGAAATAGATGAGAGAGAAAAAAAAAAAAAAGAAATGGATAAGAGTTAAAAAACCAGAGGAGGGCTTCATCAAG
Organism: Ctenomys sociabilis; assembly: GCA_004027165.1. NCBI lineage: Eukaryota > Metazoa > Chordata > Mammalia > Rodentia > Ctenomyidae > Ctenomys > Ctenomys sociabilis. Next base: position 34,334 of record PVKA01024306.1, on the reverse strand, counting down.
GTTCTGGAGTGGATTAGGAAGTTGGTGCTGTGTAGGGTCTTTATGAAGAGCTGCCCTAATGTGTGTGAGGCCCTGAGTTCCATTTCCAGTACCACAAGAAAGGATCTCATTAGATGGCCAAGTTACCTGGCTTAGCCTGGAACTTGTGACTCTCCTGCCTCAGCTTCTTAGAGTGCTGGGATTAGAGGTTATGCACCATGCCTGGCTCAGTCATTGTTTTCATAAACTAAACATTGGATAGAAAGAAATATTGTGGACATTTTCTCTTTTGCCACCTGTTGAGATTTTAAGGGCAAAACAGAAATTCTAGTGGGTTGTCCTAAACAGGGTGAGAATAAGACTGTTGCAGCTACTTTTGGTTATCCATTCAATCAGGTATCATGTCAGTCATCTTCAAATGTATGTGATATAGAGTGGAAAAATCATGTCCTCAGAGGAGATTACTCCTGTTCTGCACAGTTCTATGTCACATTTGCAGTCTTTGTGTTCTTGTACTGCATCGCCGTCCTTCCTCTTTATGTTGGTTACGCGAATCTGTACTGGGATAGTCGGAAACTTCCCAAGATTGACTTCATTGTCACTGTTGTTGTCACTTTTTTGTGGTTGGTGAGTACTTCAGTCTGAGCTAAAGCTCTTAGGGATTTTGAAGTAGATACAGGTCCCAGGATTGTTCAGGAACTTCTGCTGTGTTAAATAGAACTAGAGTGTCATTTTGGCTCTGTGACAAGTATGGGTTCCCTAAATGTATCTGTGATCTTTGCCTTCCTGAATATGATACTGTGGGGAGGAAACACTTGGTTTGTGTACAAGGAGACCAGCTTACACAGTCCTTCAAGTGCTGCTGCTCCCCACAGCCAAGAAGGGGCTGCTCCTCTCCCCCCACCCCCCGGAATAAAATCTAGGGAGAAATACACTGAACCAAACTTGGGTCTGAACCGTGACTTGTTTCCAACATCTCGAGAAGCACTTTTTTTTCTTCTAGCAAAAGTAATGGCTTTTTCAGTAAATTGGTAGGTTTACATTTTTGCTGCTTTTTTACATAAAACTTGTGCCTTTCCTAGACATTGAAGATATAAATGTATTCTTGCATGTAAATCTGAAAGTTCAGGGGTCTGTTGTGAGATCATACATGCTTTTAAATGAATGCTAATTTTTTCTCTAAGTTGTTTGGCTTTCAAAGTGTTTACAACCTTAGGCCTTAGCATATCCTTACTCAGAAAGCAATTTTGCCATGTCATAATAGGAAGAAAATCTTTATTTGGAGTAAATATTACTGTAAGTTTGTATGGCTTATATACCTAAGACCTGTCTTTGCTTAAGATACCCTTAATTACATAAATTGTATTTAGAAAAAACATTTAGTTAAAATTTTGTGTCTGAACATTGTTCATGTTATAAAAATGTTTAATTGCAAAGACTGTCTTTATGTTCTATTTCTGTTTTTTAAAATGACCTGCTGTTTTCAATAGATGTACTAAAACTGTTAGAAGCAGGGACTTGGAGCTGTCTAACAGATGTGTAGTGGTTAATTTAGTACTTCTGTTGCATGAGGTCTGAGCTTCTGTGCTGGTGGTTGCCTTCATGGGCTTGCTAGAAGTGGAAGGAACCCAGTCCACCTACATGCTTTACATGGACAGGCATAATCTTAAATGATGTGTCTATTGGCTCCTTTGTTACTTACATGGAAGTGCAGCTTGGGACCTGGCCTTCGAAAAGTAGTAAAATGGTACACCTTGTTGTTGTAAACCATATTCATGGGGTTAAAAAATACCAAGATTGTCTTTTACTTTTGAAACAATTAACATTACAGTCAGTGAAATTGCTTGAGTTTAGCCTTGATATTGTAAAACTAAATGTGATTTGGATTTAAAAAAAAAAAAAAAAAAACCAGAGGAGGTTTGAAAAATCTTTTCTCCTAAAATAAGTCAGAGTTTCCTTAGGCTGATCATATACTTTAGGGTTCAAACTAAGATGCTCTTGAAAGTGAATAGGAGTGCTATTAGTACTTACTATAGGACAGTAGTGATATAGTGAAGTAAAACTCCCAACATGACCTGCATGAGTTTGTGTTTTCTAAAACTGAAGAATGAATTTTAGGAACAAAGGGAGGTTGAGGGTAAAACTTCATTGAAAAGAAAAGCTTCTGTCGGAGAGGGACAGAAGGGGAACCCCAGTGGGTTGCCAGGAGAAGCTGTCTCTTCCAGGGACTTTTATAGTGTAAAGCCATGTGGGGCTAAGGTGGAGAGAATGGGAACTCGCTTAGGTGGATGTGAGGTGGGACAAAACTACGGTCAACCAATGGGATTACAAGCACCATTGCTCAGGTATAATTGATTAGGCCCCGGACCAAATGGGGAAGCGGTCATGGAGTAAATGGGCATGAATATAGGACAGGGTCTCTTCCCATTGGGGGTTAGGCTAGTGACTCACTTGGGTCTTTTCAGGTGATGGACACCTAGTTAGAATATCAATCTCAGGTGCTACTCTTTTAGCATTTGTTTGGCCTTTAGGTCTTTAGGCCTGGTTCACAATAGGAGTCCCTCCAGTAGTTGTCTTTGTTTTCTGTATGTTCCAGAGCCTGGCCCTGTCTGACTGTCTATAATATTTCTAGCTAACTCAGCTGCCTACAACAGTAGGACAACAGGTATCATTTCAGCTGTCCCAGGGAACTAGAAGGTGTGATTGTTTTGGTTTGTATTTAACCCATGATGGAGAAAGGACTATAGCCCCCTTTTAAAATCAATCACATAAACACAGAGAGGCCTTGAGTGGGACTAGAAGTGATATGACAGCTTTGTGTCACTCTGCTAAACACCTGAGGTCTTCAACATATAGATAGGATGTCTATTGGGCTCACAACCTGGAGGACACACTCTCTGTTGATTAGCCCTGTTGCTCCTTGGCCTGTGCTGAAGCCACACAGAATGGCAGTTAGCATTTGATAAATCAAAGCTCACTTCTCGTAGCCAAGAAGTAAGACAGACCAAGGCCCCCACAGTCCCCTGTGGGGCATACTCATTATGACCTGAACACCTTCTCATAAGTCCTGTGTCTTAAAGGCTTTGCCACCTCCAGATAATGCCATGCTGGGGCCCAAGTCTTTACCAATGGGATTTTGGGGGACATTCCAGGTCCAAACTATAGTATCCTAGCCCTATCCTCCAAAATCTCCTGTTCATTTTATAATGAAAAATGTACTTAGTTCTTCTCCAAGAATCCACAATCAGAGGAGTTCCACCATTGCTCAAAAGTCCAAGTCCAAAGTCTCTGAGATTCAAGGCAGATTCTCCTGTGAGACCCTGTAAAAAATAAAATGCAAGTTATATATTTCTGATATATGATGGTAAGAGAAGTAGAGACAAACAGTCCTATTCATAAAGGAGGAAATAGGGCATAATAAGGAAGGATCAGACCAAAGTAAGACCAAATCACAGCAGGGCAAATGCTAAGTCCTACAGAGCCAAGTTCAGCATCCAGTGTGTATTGTGGTGTGACATAGGCACAAAGATTTGGACAGCTCTGGCCCTGTGACCTTGCCAGCAGCAGCCCACGTACTGTTTTGTGGGGCTACCTCTGCTCACTGCCCATGACCTTCCCTGGACAGCATCACATATTTCTAGAAATTCTGTCTTCCCGGGGTCTCTGCTGCAGGTTTAACCTCATTCCCACAGCTTTACACATTGCTCTGTCAGGGACTGTCTTCAGGGACCCTGAAACTGCTTACAGGTACTGACCATGCCAATACTGCCTAACCTCCAAGGCTACCCTTTAAAAATCTCAGCAAATCTGATGCGATAGCTCTTGCATTCTTCATTTCCATACAACAGCATCACGTGGGCAGTGTCAAGGACTGCCACCAGTGTGGGCCACACCTGAGACCACCTGAACCATGGCTGCAGCAGCCTCTGAGTGCCTTGAAGGCTGAGCATAGAAGGTGAATCACTAGGGGCTTTCTGGTGTGCAGGGTGCCCCAGAGCTGTCTTCTGAAATACAAGTCTTTGAAACAAATTTTCATTTCTGTACTTTAAAGTGCTGATGGCTTTACCTTGCCAATTTTTGAGGCTGTCTTCTGGAATTTTTTCTATTGTCCCATGCAAACAATTTGACCTCTTTGTAATGGCTTTAGCAACCACCTTTTCTTTCAGTACACCTTTATTTATGCTGCTTTTTTAGCCAACCGGTGAATTTATAAAATTTTTGTGCTTTACTCCTCTTTGCTTCCAGTACTCTATGTAAATCTGGCTAAAAGCAACCTGTAGTATTTGACCCAGCTATACATCTCCTGGGTATATTAACAGAGAGTTAAAGATATCATACTGTAGTAATGCATACATACTCACATTTATAGCCATGCAACTCATAATGGCTGAGGTCTGAAAACGATCTCGATGCCTACCAGCAGATGAATGAATAAAGAAAATGTAGTGTATAGACATGATGGAGTCTTAGTCAAAAAGAAAAGAATAGATTCATCCCATGTGGATGAACCTTAAAATTATGTAAAATGAAATAAATCAATGCAGAACATTCTAAATATTGCCTGGTTTATTTTATATGAAACCCAAAATATAAATGAATGGTAAAATAAATCCATATTGTTTAGAGATAAGAAAGGGAATTAGGAACAGGAAGCATGAAAAGGGGTGGGTCAAAAATGACCAGGGTAGAGATCATTCATATCCCCAAAGAAATACAAATATTATGTATTGCAAACAATTTTTATAAAAAGTAGCCTCCAATAAAAAGTAGCCAAATTCTTTGCATGGGGCAACAAGAGTGGCTTCTGGTCCATCTCCCAATATAATCTTCATTTCCATCTGAAATCTCAGCCTTACGGTCTTGGTTGTGCCTCTATCAGCATTTTGGGCCTCTGCACCTCTGCCAGCATCACCCATTTAAATTCCATTTATAGCATCTCAAACTTGTTGCAGCCCATGCCTCCAAACAGCCCCAGATTCCTCTCACTGATCAATTCCAGAGACTTTCCCATATCAAGTTCAGGCACAGCAACAGCCCTACTTTATGGCACCAATTTCCTATGCATCCTTCAATCCACTTAAGGTGACACCCCAAATTAACCATCACAAATGACTGCTAGTCATTAATCCTTAGATTGTCCTTGGAATGTGCGTGTGTGTGTGTGCGCACGCGCGCACGCTTTTTGGATATCAGAGCTATACTGAAAACTTCCTATTCAAATGTTATACTCTTAGTCATTCTGAAGCACATGGTTCAGGAAAACTGGGATTCAGGGACTTTAGCCTGAAGGGAAGAAAATTGGGCAATTTGGCCTTCATTACTTGGTTAGAGACTCATACCCTAGCATTAGTACCTAGCCTAGGGAGTCCACAAATAATGACTCAGTACTTCTAGAGTTTGATTGATTTATATTTATAGTGAAGAAAAGAAATTTCTTTTGGAGGATGAAATCATAAGGAACACTTATTTTTGTTTCTTCAATGAATTATTTTTAAAATTAAATTTATTTAGATACAACAATCACATTCATCATAAGGAATTTGTTTTTGTTTTTATCATTAATTTTATTGAGAAACAAATAGCAACGAGACAGTTTCAAAATCAATTAGTAGGACACTTTCAATAATTAATACATTGCATTAATATACTGTTGTCTTTGTAGTGGTTACTCATAGTACAAGATGCAGACATGATATCCTGTCCAAACACTATTAGTACAAGTCTTTCTTCTTATTGAATTAAGAGAAAGGAGCTATATATCTATCCTATTTTGTATATACAGATACAAAATGGTCCTTCATTTATATTCTCCTTTTTTGTTTAGTTTTGTCAGAGATGGGTATTCCACTGCCATTTAAATATTGTAGGTACATGAATTCAGCAAAATAATCCAATATAGTCCAGTAGTCTATAATAGTAGAGGGTGATCCATAAGACTGGCAATGTCAGAAGTTGTTGACTTGAGCCTTTTACAGCTCAGCATATTAATATGGCTTTACTTTTTTTTTTTTTTTTTTTTTTTGGTGATACTGGGGATCAAACTCAGGACCTTGTGCTTGCCAGACAGGCACTTACTTTGTTGAGGTATACCCCCCAGCCCAGATTTATTTTTTATACCTCATTTTTATACTTTTCTGCTGGATGGTTAAGACCAAGATAAAGCAAGACCTGTATAACAAGAAATGTAACTTCTGTATCTGCCAAGATCAGTCAAATCCCCTCAGGATTTACCCTGAAATCCTGTACTGTACTTTGTAGATCCTTTGTCAGTGTCAGCCATGTGGATGAGTCATGGCCATTGCTTGGCCAATTTGATCTCTGCGAAAGCCTGAGAGAATTTTTTTCTCTTGATGTAACTCTCCTTAGGCACACTCTCTATCATTGGTCTCTTTCCTCTGTGGCCCTATAATCTCCTTGATGAGAAAATTTGGGACATTACTGAGTTACAGGATGTTACAGTACAGGTTTTCTTATGTCCTGAGTCCTCACTGACCTTAAAAGGCTAGGGCCAAAACATTATAAGGAATTTGAACCTGTACATGATATATCCTGGTTTCTCCTCTCTCTTCAGCCTCTCTTCCTCTCCTCATTTACAAAGCTTTATTTCCATTTCATCCTTCTTTTTATCCATTCATCAGTTGATGGGCATTCTGGTTGTTTCCAAGATTTGGATATTACAAATTCTGGTGCTATAAAACATGGATGCACATATATCACTTTACTATGATGTTTTTAAATCTTCTGGGAAGATACCCAGTGGAGGAGTTGTTAGGTCAAATTGGACCTCTAAACCTAGTGCTTTGAGGAATCTCTACACTAATTTCCAGAGTGGTTCATTGGCCTACACATTCACTAACAGTAGAGAAGGGTGCTTCTTGATGAGAGAACCCAAGTTAAGTAGTGTTATGTCTGTGTCTAAATGTGCACTCAAGCCTCATGAGGTCATATGTGGGACCTTTTCAGAGGTGGCTAGATCTAGTGTGTGATGCTGCTATGGATTCATGGTTCAATCCAAGGATCAGAGGCACTAGAATGAAGGGTATGTAGTGGATTGTTAACTGGTGATCAACTTGTTAAATACAGCTGAATTCAACTGGCATGGTGCTGGCTGTAGGAGGCCCACCTGTGGATTGTTGCCAGCAGCATAAAAGGCAGAACTGAAGAAGCTATAGGGAGGCTGTGGAAGAGCTGTTTGGAGAAGCTGTGGGAGCCATTGGAAGCTGCTGGCTCTCTTGAGATATTCTACTTGTCATTCTGGTTTCCCTGATGAACTTGCTCTTCTAGTCACTGGAGGAGCTTTGGACCTTTATTGTCCCTAAGAATGGTTGAGGTTCATTTTGGAGGAGGTCCAGTCCTCATCTTGAGAATCACTTCCTGGTTCTAGAGGGGAAGATGGTGCACTGCTCACCTTCTGGAGAAGCTTGTCATGTTGGCTTTCCTGATGACAGTTCAGCTTTCCTCATCCTCAGAGGAGGTCAGGACCTCGCTGTTGCTGAGGATGGTTGTGGTACTACTGGGAGGAGCTCTGGTTCTTTCTTGAGCATTGCTTCCTGGCTTCAGTTTAGATCTCTCAGCCTGCTAGCACAGATCCTTCATCCTTGCTGGCATAGAGTTTTTAGCTTCTACTGTTGACCTTTGGGCCTTCCCACCACAGATCCATGAAGCGGGCATGCACGAGACATTGTCATAGGCTGTAGGCCTCTGTTATAGTTTGTGTCTAGGTGTCCCCCTAAAGCCTCATCCAGTCTTGAGGTGTCTTCTGGAGTTAGGGATTGGTTATGGTGAGTGTGGATGCTACACCCGCCCTGGGGCAGGTAATTTGCATTACAATGTAAGGAGGAAAGTGCAGCCAGCTGCCTGAGCTGCTGTTACTCCTTTTTTGTTCTTGCTCTTAGCAGCAGCCATGAAAGGTTGCTCTCTGCCATGTGCTGCTCTGCCTTGAACCCAGCTGAATGTGGACTGAAACCTCCAGCAACTGTGAGCTAAATAAACCTTTCCTTCCTTCATTTTGGGTGTCAGGTATTTGTCCTAACAATAAGAGAAGAGTAACTAAGACAGCTCCACTTGTGAGAGGCATTTTTACAGGTTCTAGGTTTTTCAGCTGGACTCATGCAGGATATTAGAGAGGGCCCTCAGCTGGATTCTTTGGTCTTCAGTGTGTGGACAGGTTTTCTGTGCCCTTTGTATATAATTCTTTGGGTGATTCATTATAAAATGTTGTAAATTGTGTCCTATATTATATTGTTCCCCTTGCAAAAACCCCAAACCATGACAGAGTATGAATGCTACCCACCCAAGTATTGTGGAGAAGGTATAAGAGATAGGAAGAGTTGTGGTCATCCCTTGCTTGATGGCTTTTGCTGTCCTCAGTTTGCCATGGACCTTTTCTCCTTGGTAGTGCCTCTCTACCATGTCACCCTGCCTTGGGGCCAGGCAATTACGGAGTGAAACCTCTATAGACTGTGAGCAAAATAAACCTGTCCTCTCTTTAATGTTGGGTGATAGGTGTTTTGTCCCTGTGATAAGAAAAGTAATTAAGACAGGTAGGCATAAACTTGCTGATTTGGGAATTGGGAGGAGAATTAAAGGGCAAGGGAACATTCTCAAAATCTTCTCTCAGTTAGACAGTAGTGATGATGATTCCAAGGTGATTTGTTGATTAGATAAGGAATGGTCAGGAAAGTGGTATTTGATAATTTTCCAGACATTTATTGAGAACTTTTCCTCATAGAAGATGTAGTCTAAAGTGTTTGGGTTTGAAAGATGGAAAAGATGGTTGCTGATTGAAGGGAATTAGAGCCTATTGCTATGGTCGCCTGCACACGGTATACATTCAAAGACCCCCTGTAGATGGCTGAACTGTGGCAAGCACTGAACTCTGTATGCACTGTAATTCATTTGTCAGCACAGGCATTCAACCTCTAAGGAGCAGGTAGTATATACCAAGTGGGTACACTGAACAATGGGGCAGTTCACGTCTTGGCAGGATGGAGTGGAATTAATTCATCACACTTCTCAGAATAACATACTTTCAACTTATTTGTTTACTTCCAGAATTTTGCACTTACTGTTTTTGGGTTGAAGTTGACTATGGGTATGTAAAACAATGAGAAGCAAAACTCTGGGAAAGAGAGCCTGCTGGAGCAAGAAAAGTGTGCACAGATGCCAATTGCAAAAGTAATGGTGGGTAAAGATAGGTGGTGACATTCTTTCTGTCAATTCAGGGGGATTTGTGGGAAAGCAGTACTCAGTCAATGAGGTGAGGAGTTGGGTGAGTTGGCCCAGGCATCAGCTGGACTCCTGAGGATATCGATAAAGGAAGGCAAAAAGGAGAGCCTGAGTTGTAGGCAGTGAAGTCACCCTGTGCTGTCATAAGTTAGAAATTCCAAAGATTAATTGCTATATTTCCATCACAATTGCAGACCTAAAGATACTAAACCTATGCATGAAGCATGCTTTCTCCAAAATTTTAAGGACTTCATAAAAGAATGTTTTCTGAACTTTTCAGGAGAGCTAATAGTTGCACAGTTAACCTGGGTTGTCAGTCTGAGAATTGCTCAGGAGATTAGTGTAGCGCACTTTTGGGATGTCTGGGTGAGTCAGGCAGTTGTGACCCAGACCCTTCCTCTACGGGGCTCTGCTTCCTGGCCGCCACAGTGAGCAGCTTTGTGCCATTTCCACCAGAATGTTCTTGTCTTAGAGCCAGCACACCATGTATACTGAGGCCCCTGAAGCATGAGTCACCATAAACCTCTCTTCTTTTAAGCTGTAGGTGTTAGGAGTTTCATCCTAACAATGAGGAGGCTGACTAATACAGTGGTACACTTTTAAAGATCTGCAGAACTAGTTACCAAGTTTTCATTCTTAACTGAATCTCATGTTTAGCTGCACTAGCAGTAGCTCTTGTTTAATAACCATTTATTTTCATTTGAAGTGATCTTTAGGGGTGAAGGGAGGACCAGTAAGAAACTGAGTCAGATCCTCTCACAGGTGGTATTTGATTGAAAGTATTACCTCCCCTCCCACCCGTATTCCTGAAGGTTTAAGGATTTTAAGTTCATTGTCTGTATTTAGGGCTTTATTTTTTCCTTAGTATTCTTCCTTTACTGCTTCTCCTTTTTTAAAAAAATATGAACAAAGTCAAACTTTTGGACAATTGTAAATGTTTTGCAGGAGCAAGGTTTGACTATAGGCTACATCTTGTGTTAACCATTCCTGTGTTCTATGGCACTGCTTGTTCTTTCTGGAGCTGGGGACCTGTTTCTCACCCCTGCCCTGCTGTTATGACTTGTTGGTGAACATTTCTGTAGGAGAGGGCGAAGTGTTCATTTTCAGAAATGGCAATGAACTGTGCGATATTCTTAAACCATTAATGTACACATTTACTATTTCTCTGTCTTACAAAATAATTATGAGTCAGTCTCAAGAGAAAAGTGATCCCATGGTCCTCTTTACAAGAGAAATGAGTTACATTAGTGCTTTAGTTACAAGTCATGAAAGTTATCTGGGTAGATTTTTCTCTGTCCTTTCTATGGTTTATTCATTTTTAAGGAAAAATAATTGATGTTCAGGGAATTTTCCAAAATAGTTTTGTCAGTAATAAGCACTTCACTCTTAACAGGCTATGTATTTTATGGGTGTTGCACAAGTGAGCTATTGCCACAGAATGAACTCCATAGATGGTATAGCTTTCTGCAGAAGGGTCAGTTATAATATTTGAAGTCACAAATCTCTGGGTCATGTGACTACATGCACAAGATGAATATAAATCAATGCTAGCCATTTCCCGACATAAAGCAGTTAACACTGGGGTAAATGCCTGTATTAAATTTTTTAAAAGTATACCACATTTATAACAAATTACAAAAATTTGATTGTATCATTAAAGAGTTCAAATTAATGTAGAATAAAAGCCAGCCTTGTGTTATTGCATTCGAACTCTTAAATTCATTTATGGAAAATATGAGAAGGATATTGTTTTTGATGCTTTGCATTAGGAAAACCATCATTCAAGAATTCTTGGTGTAAACTTTTTCAGCTGGATTTTATGGCACAGGCCTGCGTTCCCAGCACTCTTAGGTGCTCAGGTAGGAGGATTGTGAGTTTTATCCCCACCTGGGTAGCTTAGCAACTTAGACCTTGTCTCAAAATAAAAACAGAATGAGAGGCTGGGGATACAGCTCAGTGTGAGGGTCCTGTGTTCAATTCCCAGTAACACCTTCTCCTACCCCTCAAAAAATGTTACTGGAGAATAACCTTTGGCTTTGCCTAATTTAAGAACTATTTTCTAATCAAGTTTGGAATTGGAAATATTTCTTTGCTCAAAAGGAGATCTATAAATGCAGCAAATGGAAAGATACACATGCAGTTTTCCTTCACATTCAGTGAAGGTTTGGATTTAAGACTCTTCCAGGATACCAAAACCTATGACACCCAAATCCTTTTTATTTTTTTTTTATTTTATTGAGCAACAAATAGCAATCAGACAGTTTCAAAATCAATTAGTAGGACACTTTCAATAATTAATACATTGCATATTGTCTTTGTAGTGGTTATTCATAGCACAAAATGCAGACATGATATCCTGTCCAAACACTATTAGTACAAATCTTTCTTCTCATTGAATTAAGAGAAAGGAGCTATATATCTATCCTATTTTGTATATACAGATAAAAAATGGTCCTTCATTTGTATTCCCCCTTTTTTGTTTAGTTTTGTCAGAAAGTATTCCATTGCCATTTAAATATTGTAGGTACATGAATTCAGCCAAATAATTCAATAGTTTAGTAGTCCATAGTAGTAGTGGGTTATCCATGGGGCTGCCAATGTCACAGAGGAAAGTGACTGATGATACAGAATGTGCTAAAGGAGAGTCACATGGAGAGAAAACATTCTCTTAGGCTTTCATAGAGAGCAAATTGGTCAAGCAATGGCCATGATTCATCCACCTGGCTGACACTGACAAAGGATCTACAAAGTACAGTACAGGGTTTCAGGGTAAGTCCTGAAGGGATTTGACTGACCTTGGCAGATACAAAAGTTACATTTCTTGTTATATAGGTCTTGCTTTATCTTGACCATCCAGCAGAAAAGTATAAAAATAAGGTATAAAAAGTAAAACCATATTAATATACTGAGCTGTAAAAGGCTCAAGTCAACAACTTCTGACATTGCCGAGTCCTTTTTAAATATCATTGGGTGCAGGGCTGGAGAGATAGATCAGCAGTCTAAACTCCTGCCTGACAAGTGCAAGTGCCTGCCCAGGTTTGATTCTCAGTGCTGCATGCTTTGCTGGCCCTGGAAGCTGTATAGTGAGCCTCTGTGCCAAATAAATCAATTTAAAAAAATATATCCATGGGTGCAGTATTTACATATAAATGGACACATGTCCTCCTAGGCACATTAGCAAAAGTTTCTGGCTGTGTGTGCTACCATCCTGGTGCGTGTTGTTCTGCAGCGACTGTATATGGGAAAATCTGGAGAATGGGGGAACATCATGCAGGATTAAAATCATTTCTAGATTACTTGTAACACTGAGTGCAGTGGACATGATAGGTAGATCTTGGTAATGTATTGTTCGGGGGATAATGATAGTGGAAATGTACATATTCAAAATGGATGTGACTTCAAGCATTTTCTGTCTATGTGAAATCCATGCATATGGAGGGCTGACTATGGTAGGAATCATTGTTCTTGCTTAGTCACTAAAGGTAATTTTACAAAACAATAAATCAAGACTATCAAATATGATACAGCTATTGAATTCCTTTCCACTGTTGTATTGCTTTTTTTTTTGCCTCGTCACTTAATTTTTTTCAGCTTTCTCTTTTTGTTGGTCAGAGGATCTCAAATTTGAACCTATTCTGGGCTAGGTTTAGTAACTTAGTGACACCCTGTCTAAAAATAAAAAGGGGGTGGGAACATGCAGCTCAGTGTAAGAGCTCTGGGTTCAATCACCAGCAGCACACACACACACACACACACACACACACAGAGAGAGAGAGAGAGAGAGAATGTTGTACTTTTTAACGAACATGGCCACTCAGCCTTTTGTCCCATTTAGTGTCACCCAGGATGTGCTGGAAGCAGTGCCTCCTGTGTGCAAGGATGGAAGCTGTGTGCAGGAAGGTTCTGCGGCTGCAGTGGTGATACGGAGGCTGGGAAGAACTGAATCACAGACTCCTGCTGGCACTTGTAAAGCATTCCCCCCATCCCTGGAAATTGAAAAACAGAGCTCCTGCAAGGACATTTTATTCATGCAGAATTGAAATTGGAACTTGGTAGAAAAGTCCATCTGCTAAACTGAATGATGTATAAAAGCTCCAACCCTGCCATCCCAGGTAGATTCCATTTTGAGTCAGTCCTTTCAGAAGGGCCTTGGGCAGTACTTCTCCTTTAGTCCTTGGTCTGGGTGCATCCTAAAGCCCTGGAGTTAAAAACACATGTTCTCTGGCTCCTAGAAAGTCCATGAAAATGAATAGGGCAGAGAGGCCCAAGAAGCCTCTCTGCTGGATTCTGCTTTAGGTTTGGGTGGAGAATCCTGCGTGAGTTCCCCCGTTCTCCAGGTTTTCCCATATACAATTGCTGTAGAACAACACACGCCAGGATGGTAGCACACACAGCCAGAAGCTCTTGCTAAGCAGGGGCTGTCACCTGCTCACCAAGGTCAGCAGCTACTGTCAAGGTCAGCCTGAGCCAGAGAGAGTCAAGCAGAAAAAGTCACCACACCTGTATGGCAGGCCTCTGTGCAGCTGAGAATCGCCCTTCCTTAGACATCACAAAGGGATTTTTTCTTAATTCATCTAGCCCTGTTTCAAGAAAGGCCTGACACAGAGTTCGAACCTCCTGTGTTGGTCGCAGGGTGTCTTCCTTAAGCAGGACAAACAGCTAGGGCCACTTTATAGATGAAGTTTCTTGGTCTGTTCAGCTGCTCCTTCTGTTCTGCCCAGACAGACCACTTCCTTATTACTTTCATGAACATTTTTTGCTCTCGCACTGTGTGGTGCATTAGGATCGAGAGCTACAAGAAATAAGAAAAGTAAGGTCACTGTCCACAGTCCATATGTCCACACCGCACCCCGCTCCTTCTTGGTCACATGGTCTAGAACACAGCCTCCGCACCCAGGAGTGTATGTATGCTTGTTTTTGCTATGACTCGAATTTTCCGATAACTCTAAGCTGAAGACGGCTTCTCACTGTGGGTCAGAAAGCATAACTGGCAGTGAGATGGCTCTGCCCACCTCAGAAGCCTTATCAGTGCCTCCTCGCCTTGGCTTTCAGAGAGGCTGCCTTTCTGAGTTTTAGGGAAATACTAGAACAGCTGGCTTGGGCTCTGGTATCCTTGGGCTATCTCTGGGAGAGCATTTGTTTTGCTGTGGTCTGTGTTTCTTTCTGGCTCCTCAAAGCAACTTTTTGTTTCCCCTCTGATCCTTTCTGTGCACTTAAAGTTGAGTTGAAACTTTAGCCTCATATTGCTCTCTCGAGTCCCAGAGGATTTAGAATTTCGGCATGAAGACATTTTGTTGGTTCGTTTCCAGTTGTAAGCATTTTAGCCCTTGGTTATTTTGTATCTGGATTGACATTCATGGGTGGAATATCAGAAGCCTCTGGAGGATGGGAGAATGTTCTGTAAGGATAAAAAAGGGAAAAGGCCAGTTTCACATAAGGAGGACAGTTATTTGTGCTTGTTTTCTGGAATGTGATGCCAAGATAATTGGAGGTTGGTAAGATTTATAATCAGAATACTGAAGTTTTATTTACTGTGCTTAATTTGATTAATCACGAGGGTGTTGCTGCTTTGTCAGTTATAAGAGTCATGTTTCCGTCCATAGCAAATTTATAGAAATAAAACCTAAAGCTCAATAATAAAAACTTGTCTAGATAAAAATAAAGTCAAATATTAACTTATACGTGTGGATAACAAAAATCGCAATGTTGCTCCATGCAGGATCAAGGTTTGAGAAAGGCAATTGAAGGGGAAAGCCCAGCATAAGTGCCTTGTAGGAAAGCTCCCTGTAGGGCCAGAGGCATGTACTTGGAGCCCACAGGAGGCCAGAAGCTGGGGAGCTAAACTTTCATTTAAAATAGAGCACAGATTATCTCTGGCCAACATGGCAGAGCAGCAAGCTCTGTGCGTTACAGTAAATAAGCAGTAATCGAGTGCCTACCCATGAAAAGGAAATAAGTCATACTGGAGGGGACTCGAGAGGCCAGTGATCTAAGAAGAACTCTTCACAGCAAGAAACTTAGGGCAGAGTGGGAGGCTTGGATGGGAAGAAGCTTCATGCCCTCATGAGAGGTCAGAGAGTATGCAGGCAGAGAAAAGAACTCAAGGTATCCTGGTGAATGTACTACTAGCCAAGCGCCTTGAACGAAAGTCATCCACTGATTTTCTTACTAAAGACAGTTGCAGTAGGATGATGACAAGCAAACATCGGGCTCTGGATGACAAGAGTTTAGAAGCACAGTCATGTGTCACTTAATGACGGATACATGTTCTGAGAAGTGCACCGTTAGGCAGTTTTGTCACTGGGCAATCCTTGTAGAGTGCACGTACCTTGGCCGTGTGGTGCATCTTCTCAGTTACCTGCTAGGAGCATGTTACTATGCTGAGTGAACATCCCTAAACAGGAAACATAGAGTAAAATTTCCAGTTGGTAGGGAAGTTTCAGCTCAACTTAATTCTTTGGCTGATAACAATGTAATAAGCATCCTGTTTGTGGTACCCAAAGCAAGTGACTTTCAGGTACAATATTTGTTGGATTAAGGGTGTGATGAGGGATCTGTCAACAAGTTCACAGGTGACGTGGATACCCAACGTTGTGGATACCCAGCCCAGGAACCTAGGGCACTTCGATGGTGCACACTTGGAGAGGGGTGGCAAGTCTACCCGTAGGAAGCAAATTCTCTGCAGGGTTTATGGCACCGGTAATAGCCTTGAGAGCTGAGGCACTGTGGCCTGGCCTTTTGCCCTACTTGAAAGTGTGTACCAAGCTCAGCTTTCTCTGACTCATGGCCAGTGTCCTCAGTGCTGAGCAAGGAAGACAGCACCACCTTTCTTCTAGAGGTTGAAGTGAGACAACAGTGAACCTGCCTGGGAGGTTTCCTTCATGACTCCACAGTGTGAAGCTGAAGAATGGAGAGTGGACCTCAGTATCCAGTGTGTGGCTGTGAAGTTCAGATTTTCTCCTGTTATCTATGCAGCAAAAATCCTTTCAAGTTATTACCTAGACATTGTTCTCTGACAATACAGCCTATGCTTAGAGTCTAATGCAGTAAATATGTTCCTTGGCTGCCTGTGTGGATTTGCAGAGATTATGTGAGCAATCTCAATTCCAAGGTCTTCATCTATAAAGTGAGGATAACGGGACATACATCAGCTGGTGTTGAGTTTTAAGGACAGCATTTGTGCTGGGTGAGCAGCGTGTGCTATAATCCCAGTGACTCAAGAGGCTAAGGCAGGAGGAGTACAGGTTGAAGCTATCTTGAGCAATTTATCAGGACACTGTCTCAAAATAAGAACTAAAAACTAAATTTGAAGAAAAGCCTAAGGATATTTCAGCGATCTAGTGCTCCTGAGTTTAAATCTCAGAGAGAGAGAGAGAGAGAGAGAGAGAGAGAGAGAGAGAGAACAGACAGAATGAATATGAAAGAATGGATTTGGATAGAATGCCAGGAGCACATGCAGGGACTGCTTTAATATTTGCTGTTGTCAGGAGCAGGCTAATAACCCTGGAGGATTCACAGTGAAGCAGAACAAGGTTCTCTCTAGGCCACATTTGTGGTTTATACTGCAATTAGGTTCATTTTGACCCACATTGAGTGCAAGGTGGTTGAAAGAGGATTGATATACCCTATTTTTATATGTGGAGTGGGTAAAATTGAAAATTAAAACTGAATGAATTATTTATTACTGCTTTGTATTTTATTTTATTCATTTATTTATTTCTGTATTTTAGGGAAGGGTCTACAAGGTGTTCAGGGTCTCACTACTAGATCGTACTCTTAGTGATGCTCCTGTTTACAGCCTCCCAAGAGCTGGGATTATAGGTGTGCACCACCATGCCCAGTCTTATATTTTAAAATATTAGTGTATTATTAAACCTTAGACAGGAAAGGATTTTTGACATACTATAATATGGATGAACTTTGAAAACATCTCTGTTGAAAATATCTCCATTGAGAACATGCCTTGTTGAGGCTATACCGACCTAAGCTCTTAATAAAATCTTGAAGCAGTACTTAGACTTGGAAATGAGTCATTAATAGAACATATTCTCAACTATGGTAATGCAACCTCATGATTAATTATATTTATCACAGAAAATATTAGAAAATAGTTCAATTGGGTTACATAAATCTACTTACTATACATTGCAACTTCTGGATCTTAAACAGTCTCTCAATCTGTTGTAAATATGGGGTCTTGGCAGCATGTTTTGCATCCTGTATTATGTCTGGATACCTGTGCACATCCTGGGATGGCTTCCTGCTGTGCCCAGCCCTTTGGCTGCCATGGGCAGTATTGGGAATATTGAGGTGCTCCTGACGCACAAATCTGAACATGTAGAGAAGTGATTGCATGCATAGTGCTCCACTGTGCAAGGACCAAGTGTATCTTTGCATCCAAGAGGCTGAAGGTGACAAGACAATTAGCCTTTTCTCTTTTTCAAGGGTTTCTCCTATTGACATCCTCCCTGTTCAATGAAGCAGGCCCTGCCCCTCCCATAGTCAGTAGCAGAGCCCTCAACAGGTCAGGACACTCAGCCTCAGTCCTCTGTCGCTTCAAGAACTCGGGGCAAAGGACACAGGCAGGCATTCTCCTGGGGTTCAGGATGCCACTGTACTTTAACCTCATCCTCATTGGTAGGATTCTCCTGACTAACTATATATGCTGGTACCTATAATCTAGGCAGCTGCACTGAGGATAGCAATGTCTAACCTCATTCTCCTGGAGCATTTGGGAGAACCTCGGCATGACTGGCCCCTCAGTGTGCTCACTATGATATGTGCTGATACTGCTGGGGAGTCCTTCCTTTCTAAAATATGTATGTTGAAGTCGGCTGATGGGCTTTTCATTTTATAGGAACTGGTGAGAGTGGCAAGAGTACCTTCATCAAGCAAATGAGAATTATCCATGGGTCTGGATACAGTGATGAAGACCGCAAAGGGTTCACGAAGCTGGTTTACCAAAACATATTCACCGCCATGCAAGCCATGATCAGAGCAATGGACGCGCTAAAGATTCAGTACATGTGTGAACAGAATAAGGTAAAGCAAGCAGGGCATGGGTCTTGTGTGGACACACACCTTCCTAGCCTGGCTGATGAATGTTTTAGAACAAAAACGGGTACTGAGTGCTTTAGTCAGATACTGGAATAGGTGCTAGAGCTGGACTTGTGATACCTGGGGAGAGTGATGGTTTGGTTAGCCCTGTGATCTTGTTTCTGCAGGAATGAGATTTCTGTAGGAACTGAGCATGGTAGTGAGATGCCACACCATGTGCGGGAAGCGAGATGCTTGCTCAGTTACTTAGGTTGCTGGTTTCAGGCAATGGAAGAGGAAGACACACATTTTCCTCTTTCAGGCTAAAGACATGCTGTATTTCTTCAGTGGAGTACTGGAGATGATGGCTTGCAATGGCCACCTTTTTAAGAATTCCTAGTCTTGGGAAATATTTTCACTAATGTGCTGCAGGCTGCTAGGAGAAGTCAGTGAGGTTTGTTTGTTTGTGTTGGGAGCTGGCCCTTCTTGGGAACTAAGCAATAGTTTATGGGAACAATGCTGGAGTGCCAGCTAGCAAAGTGCTCCCATCAAGGGACGGTGTCACGCTGGCATTTTCTTTCCTGTCGCCACTGGTTATTACGAATACAAATCTATTTAAAGCCAGAGGGAAATAATGAAATGGGGAAGTGGGAGAAGAAGTCAAATAAAATTTCACATGGTTGTGCTGGTGTGAAAATCCCCAGGAAAATAATCTGCATCTGAGCGCATGGGGAATCTGAATTAACAATACGAGTTTATTTAAAATAATTGATGCCAAGGAATGATATGACGCGATGATAAAGAAGAAAATTCTGCACCTCTCATGGACATATTTAGCAAGAATTTAGCTGCTAAGTGCCAGCATTGCACAGGGCTTAGTATGGACAATTAAAATCATGCATTTGTGGCCCCTGAGTGCAAGTACATTTAGACCAAGGGTTTCAGAGCAATCAACTGTTTTAATTTTTATTCTTTGTTGATGGGCTTATTGGAAAACACAACATGTGAAGTACTTCAGACACTTTTACGTTCTTTGCAACTGCTTGTCTTTGCCATCACGTGCTTGCAGTATCAGAGTCCTACAAAGGCATGCATCTTGTCCTGTTTCAACTTTCGACGGAGTAAGAGCAAGTGGGTTGAAGTAGCACATAGTGTGTCTGGTGCCACATAATGTGCAAGGTGTCTGCTGAGCTACTGGGAGATTCTGGAAGGAACTAGGTGACTTACCCATTGCTTTTGAGTACATGCTGTATATATATATATATATATATATATATATATATATATATATATATTTTTTTTTTTTTTTTTTTTTTTTTTTTTTAGTAAGTCTACAAGGTCTCACTATGTAGATTGGACTCATAGTGAGCCACCTGTGTTCAGCCTCCCAAGAGCTGGTATTACAGGTACACACCACCACACCCAGTCTCAATCATTGTCTCAGCATGCCTGGGGGGCAGGCCCTGCTTGGCACCCCAGGGATCAAACCCTGGCCATTGTGTCTGCCTAAGGAGGCACTTTAATCTGCTGAGCTATTTGACCAGCCCTGGAATATCTTTTTAAAAGCACACCATTACCCTATACAACATATTTTAAAACTTAAGCTTTCTGTACATATTTAAAATTATTCTAGAGGGCTGGCCAAATAGCTCAGTGGATTAAAGCACCTGCAAGCAGGCTCATGGGCTGGGGATCTGATCCCTAGGCCTGCCGTGCTGGTTCTACTCCCAGGGTGCACTGAGACAGCAACTGAGACTGGGCGTGGTAGTGTGAGCCTGTAATCCCAGCTCTTGGGAGGCTGTAAACAGGAAGATCACTATGAATCCGATCTAGTAGTGAAACCCTGAATACCCTGTAGACCTTTCCCTAAAAAGTAAAATAAAATAATAAAAAAAAAAGATTATTTCAGAAAAAAAGCTTGGCAGGTACATGCTCGTGGTGAGTTCAGCTCATCTGTTTGCTCCTGGTGTTAGTGTATTCTGTTATAGTCACATGAGGTGACAGAGGGCAAGAGGAGCCAGGGCTGGCTTTAGAAACAGCACTGCTGGCTAAGAAAAAGCTCACCATTTTTACGCCCCCAGAATGTGTGTTTGTAAAACCTAACCGGGTTTAGTAATCAAGGTCTCTGGATTTCTGTTTTTGCTTTGTTTTTCTTTACAGCCTTCTAGAAGTGCTCTGAGTTTATATTTTAGACAAAAATATGTGTGTTTTGGCATTCCACCATTTTCTCTTTTTCTTGTGATCCTAATCTTTTGTGTAAACCATCTCCAGCTGTCCACAAATCTGCATTAGATTTCTAGGAGGACTATTGCAAAGTATCTCAGTCTTGATCACTTAAAACACAACTTATGTTCATGCCACAATGGATACCAAAACTCCAAAATCCACAGACTCTGAGAAGGAATCTGTTCCCTGCCACTCTGATTCCAGCACTTCATAGAAATGCTGTTGGCTTGCACATGTGTCACCCCAGTCTCTGCTCTTCACAGAGCATTTTCCTGTGTCTGTGTGTATGTGGCTTTGTCCTCTTTGTGTCTTTTTTCAAATTTTCTTCTTCAGTAGGGACATCAGTCATTGGACTGGAGTCTACATTCACCTACTATGACCTCATCTTAACTTGATTAAAGGTATAAAAATTCTGTTCCCAAATAAGGTTACCTTGTAAAGTTCTAGATTAGCATGAAATTTGGGGCCGACATCATTTCTCCCAGTCTGCCTGCCCTCTGGCTCCCTAAGATTCATGTCCAAGCACACTCACTCCATCTTAATGTTCCTGAAAGCCTTAGGCCATTCTAGTACACCAAATCTATTCTAAATATCAATTCAAAAAGTCTCAATTCCAATTGACTAAGTCAGGTGTGGCTATGGTCCACACTGGACAGGATTCTCCTCTATCGACAGCCTATAAAAGCGGGAAACAAGTCAGCTGTCCCTTGCATGTATTCTCCATCTGCCACATCTGCACTCTCAGTGGTGTCTTCCTTTTCACTTTAGGTATCAAAGTTCATACCCATAAACATTCTGTTTTCCTTCAAACAGATGCTGGGGATGAACTACATACTGGAATGGCTTATAAAGAAGCAGAAAATTGAGGTGGGAAAGGCTCTGGCATGGCTTTCAAAAATCAGTTCATAGGTCCTTGAAGGAGTCATCAAAGTTTCCTATAAAGGGCCAGAGAGTGAATATTTTATGACTTTGCAGATCATTTGGTCTCCACCTCAAATAGTCAGCTCTGCTTTGGGGGATAGAAAGCAATATAGGCCACACGAAAAGTGTAAACAAATGATCACTGCTCACCGATAAGTGAAACACACACGAGATGTTCCTAACTCATGGGCCATTCAAAAATCCACTCAGCTCCATGGGCTGTAGGCTGCCCTAGGAGAAGCAGTAACTGCTGTTTTTCCCTTGCCTCACCTGTGAAGTGCAGCTACCATATGCCTAGTGTCTTTCATAAACCAATATAAGCAAAATGAATTACGCTATGTGCTAGATGGCATTTAAGAAATATAAGGTTACTATTGGGCCAATTTAAAAGGTGAAAATGAACTCAGAGAGTCTTCTGTGACTTTTTTTTTAATGTTGTTTACATAGATCTCTTCTATATTGTCTTCTTATCATTTATTATTAATTCTAACCATTACCGCTATAGACTCATCCTGATTTTTTTTTGGCGGAACTGGGGATTGAACTCAGACCCTTGCACTTGACAGGGAAGCACTTATTCCACTGAGCCATCTCCTTAGCCCCTAGACTCATCCTGATTGCAAATGTGAAATTTCAACAGAGTATGGTGCTTAGGTCATAGACTAATAACATGATTAATGTTCCAGTATATCTGGTACTTACTTG
Source organism: Ctenomys sociabilis (assembly GCA_004027165.1). Taxonomy (NCBI): domain Eukaryota; kingdom Metazoa; phylum Chordata; class Mammalia; order Rodentia; family Ctenomyidae; genus Ctenomys; species Ctenomys sociabilis. The sequence goes on along the minus strand of PVKA01024306.1, from coordinate 12,239 downwards.
AAGAACAGGTCACAGACTAGCTTCTTTACAAAGTGCATATAACTTGAAACAATTTGGTTGGGGGATGAACAAAAAATTTCTGTTTCACAGGAGTGAAATTCTCTCACTTATTGTTAAGAATTTATTTTTGTTGTCTTTTTTCTGGTGGGCTTATTTTTCCATATCTGGGAACACAATTTTTTAAAAGCATGTAGAAGAGAAGCCAAAGTTATTGTAGAGGGGTTTATTTTAAATGTTAATGAGACCTTTGTTCAGCTATGTAGTTAAAATTTTTGTCTGTTACTTGAGAGGTTGCCTATTAAAGAAAGTTTATTGAGAACTTCAGTATTTTTAACCAACGTATTTTTTCAACTGCAATGTACCTAGATAAGGTATGGCTTATTTTTCTTGTACCTTCCCTACTTTTTTTTTTTTTTAAAGGAAATAGTTCACATGTGTTTGTTCACTCTCTTGATAGACCTTAATTTTTATGTCTCTCACCAGTGTTTTATGATCACATACTGGAATTTATGACTTCTTGAATAAATATTACAAAGACATTTGTTTAGTAGCCTACCTCTTGTTTGAGTTTGCTAATAACTCATATTTACTTGTAGCTTCTCTGATGTCAGAAGAGTGTCCTATTTGTGCTGCTGTGCTACCTGGGGCCTGAGATATCCTTATAAAAGGCTGTCCTGCACTAAAGCAAATACTGTGGTCCCCTTCGAGGCCCTGCAGAATCGACTTGGATGACTTAGATACACAGCCTTAGCCCCACCTGCTGCTCAAAACTCTTAGCTCACACTAAGTGATTGTTAGGTTGACTGTCCTTTCTGGATGCCAGTTTCAGCTTTTAGGAGCTTTTATCTGTGAAGGGCTTATCACAAAATAAAACCAAAAATGTTTTTATAAAAAAATTAAAGTGGACAGGCCCAGGGAGATAGCTCAAAAGAATAAGTGCTTGCTTGGCAAGCACAGTGACCTGGGTTCATCCTCAGTACCCCACGCTGTGCCAGCCCTGTCCTGAACCAACTGGCTATCAAGATCATGGGGGTGATAGAGGACATCCTTGTCTTCTATCAGGATGTGTGTGTATAGACGGTACAGTTGGGATAGATAACGCTGTGCTTCTACATAATTCCATGATAGGCAAGATCTGCACTAATGGTGGTTGGACAGGATATTATGTCGGCTTTTAGTGCTATGGTCATCCACTGAATTTTTGATATAATTCAGCTATAAAAGAAAAGATAAGTAAGCAACTACACTCTTAATTCACTGATAAGAGATATCTGCTAAAATAATACCTGTAAATATATCATGTATGCACCTTGTACAATACCAAAACGTTATGAAAACAGTTTGCAATGTATTAATTCATCGACTCTGTATGGATAAGGTGTCTTGAAACTGTCTGATTGACATTTGTATTTTAATAAAATAAAAATAAATGGAAAAAAAAGTAAATTCAAGAAAATAAAGTATTAAGCATTAAAAAAAAAAAAAGATCACGGGGGTGTAATGGTAAAACCCTGTAATCCCGGCACTGGGGATGCTGAGACTGGAAGGAAGATCATAAGCCCAAGCTTCATAGTGACGCTTTGTACCAATTATATAAAATTTAAAAAAAGAATGAATAAGGAAATAGTATTATTTTCCCTGTCATCTAATTCCAGGTACGTAATTCATAACACGATGTAGGTCTGGATTGCCCTTCTGAAAGCACTATACTCGGCCTCAGGTTCCAAGGTGAGGGTGAGGGACTGGGCTGGCCAACCAGCCTTCTTGAAAGGCTGAATTCTTTTAGTTGAATTGACCTATAAGGTCTCTGCTAGTTTTCTTTGAAGTTCTGCACCTCTGATAAATGGGTAAATAAGTACTTCGTTACTCAGTTCCTTAGATTTCCTCCTCTGCTGACTGCGGGGCTCATGAGGCACTGGGACTCCCAGTACATTGGTGGGCAGCCCTGGAAGCATCTTGGGCTCCCAGGAACCCAAACCTCTCACCAAGAGATTGAGAATTTTGGAGTTAGTGCTCTGGAATGCAATCTGAATGTTGGATTGGTTTTCTACAAACTGCTGGTGACTTTGATTAGGCAGACGAGGTTGAGAACATGGATATATGTGTGGTAACATTCTGTGGAGCGGTCCAGGTTCTGCTCTCCTACCCACGCCTCCAAAGAGGAATGGAAGCTTCTGGTCATCTCTTCCACAGGAGGACTTAGTCTGCTGGTGAGCTAAGTAGGTGGCACTGAGGGAGACTACTCACCCTCACTAGGCAGATTCTATTGGGTGACAGTGACCTTATTAGCATCTTAGGTGATGCTTTGCTCCAGGGAGAACTGTGTGTTTCCTTTGAGTCTTCCAGGAAGAGATTACAGCTACTAAGGGCTGTGGCTGAAGTAGAGAAGGAAGCACTGTGGATTGTCTGGAGCCATTCTCACTGGTGCGCTTTCCCTCATGTCCTTACAGTTCTATGTGGACATCATTGCTTTGGGATCAGTAATAGAAGCAAGGCTATAGGTTATATTGATAACAGACCCAAAGCATATGTGTTATGTATAATAAAATGTTAAGTTGTTTTGTGAATAAACACAGGTACCATATTAGCAAATCAAGTAGTCATGTAGTCTTACTTGCCATTAAGAGCTATTTTTTTATTTATCAGGATAGTAATTCATCCAGTGTGAAATATGGACATCCAACTTCTGACTTCACAGTTGAGCATTGTAGGCTGGTGTTGATGGGACAAGCTCACAGGAGAGTACATTTTTCAAGGCCACAAGACCTCTGTGTCTGTCCCCCATGTCTGCATGTGAAACTCTTCCAGCCTTTTTCCTCATTTCTCTGTCTCAGGGAGTAGGAGACTGACTGAGGAGAGCCTGTTTGAAGGCTCTTGTGAGGAAATCAGGCTGAACTAAATGACAGTGGTTAATTCATGTCATTTTTGTAACAGCTCAGTTTCTCAGGGCTTGGAGTATTTTAAGACTCTTATTTTCCAATTTTTAAAACAGCTGGTTAAATACGTTTTTCTGTCCCACTTCCTCACCCAATCTGAAAAGTCAGATCTGCGTGAACCTTTGGGAAGTGTGAGGCCAGATTCTGACTTTGGCTACAGACTGGGATTGCTGATTCTCTGGCAAATATTAAATTCAGGACCCTGCTTCCCATGTCCTGTCAGATATTAAAATCACATGATGCAATTTTCTCCTTACTGAGAACTTGGTGTTCTATCTTGATGTCACATTGAGTACAACATCAAATTCTCCGTAAAAATACTAGGCAGGAGCTTTTCTAATTATCCCCATAGTTTTCTGATTAATCAATGGTTACTTTAGTGTGAAAATTGCTATCGCCAGAGTTTAAATTCAATGAGCTTAGAAACCCAGAAGCAATAGGATGATAAAAGACTTTTTTTTTCTTTAATTGCTGTCATAGTTAAGTCTGACTGCCCATTACCCTTTGAACCTGAATTAGAAAATGAAAGTTTGAGGGTGGTAAGTAATAATATTAATTTGACCATCAAAATATTAATTTTTTCCTCTCACCTCTACTGTGGAAATGAACTTACTATACCCAAAGAAATGTTTATAAGAACCTGATGAAAAAGTGAATGCCACTAGCTTATAAACAATCCAGAAACTAGTATGACCATCAGTATCCCCGGATACCTATGCCCACATCCCACATAGGTAAAGCGTTTATTCTAGGTCTTTTCTGTATTGTTCAATTTTATTGTTACCCTAAAATATAAAGAGGAATGCTCAGCACCCACACAACTTTCGCAAGGTGGCAGTTGCATCCTTGTTTCACTCCAAGACTTCGCAGTTGCTCCTCCTCACATGGAGCTGCCCACGTGTATGTCTGTAGGCGGAGGCAGTGGATGTGCTAACAATATTGTTCTTGCTCAGCTTCCTTCTGTGGATCCCCAGGAGCACTGCCAGGAGTGAAAACCACCAGCTTAGGCCAAGAGCTAATGTCCCCTGTAGTTGTTTTGGTACAGGTGACCCTTGGCACTGTCAGCAAAGGTGTGACCTAATGTCCTTCCGAGTCCCATGCAAGGTCAAGGCCTCTCTTATTTTATTATAAGGACTCAATTGCAACAGCTTTGCTTCCAGGTGGGTGGTACCGTGCCACTCAGTGTCAAAGTGAACAGATAGCTTCAAAGAGCCATTTCTGCCTAGGAAATGTGGAGATGCAGCCACAATCCAGAGCAATAACAACTATTTGACAAATATTTGTTTTATGAGTTTAATGAATGAAGTAGCCTTTCTAAAAGTTAAATGTAAGATAAAAATGAGCAGTTAGTCTCTTAGGGCTTCAAGGATTTCATGGAGGCTGTTTACCTTAAAGACTTGACCCCTGAGTCATTTGGATTTTCCCTGCAATATTTTTGGGTCATATGCCATATGTCACTCTTGGTGCTTATCAGCAATACTGTATTCACTTCCATTTCCTCCAGCTTTCAGTCAAGCAAGCTACATGAATACAATCCTGCACATACATGCTACTTCTAAAATGCTGGATGTAAAGCCTCAGAAATCTCCAGTTATTACCTCATAGTTTGGGCATTTTTTAAAAAGTTAATTTTAAAAATTTAATCATGACATACTTAAATAAATTTTGGTGTATATACAATGATGTTCTGACACACGAATCAATTATAGTTAAGAGGAGGAATGAGTTCTATAGCACAATAGGAGGAATATACTTAGTGATAATGCATATTTCAAAAACAGCTAGAAGAGAGGATTTTTGAATGTTTCACCACAAAGAAATGATAAGTGTTTGAGGTGCTGGATATGCCAATTACCTTGAGTGTTGGCATTTTAAAAGGGAAATAACCCACCCAGTAACACAGGCCAATGATGTCTGCAAGCATTGCATCTGTTGGCAGTCACATCTCTGCCTTGGCAATCAGCCCCAGCCACTTGGTGTGCTTTCTTTTGGCCTCGCTCCTACAGCGCTCCTTCAGGCCGGGACTTCTGCCCCCCTCTTCTCTCTGCCTGGCCCAGTTGTTCTCATCCTCTTTAGCATGGAAGGTCCAGGAAAGCGGAGGATCATTTGCTTTCCTCTGCCTTTGTAGCTCCAGGGCCTGGCGTGGACCCAGGCCAGTCTGCCAGAAGCCAATTTCTGGGCCGAAAAAGCTGACTTTTTGTGAGTTCATGCAAGTGACCTCAGGGCCACTCCGGCCTTTCTTGAACTTGTTCCTGACAAACTGTTCCCTCCCTATTGAATTGTGGTTTCCTGCTTATCCCAGGCTCCTGGCTGCCTCATGTTTTCTATCTGTTGGAACATCCTGAAACCTATTCCCCTTGCACTCGTAAGTGACAAACTTTATTTATTCATCTTAAAATTTTTTTTTGTTTGTTTAAATCAGGATTTCACTATGCAGTTCAGGCTGGCCTTGAGATCACTTTGTAGCCCAGGCTGATCTCCAATTCTCAGTAATTCTCCTGCCTCAGACTCCAAAGTGCTGGGATCACAGGCATGTACTGCCATACCCAGCCTATTTATTTATGGTGCCACACAGGACTTTCTTTAACCTTTCATCCTTCTTTGGGTTAGGTATCCTGCCCCATGTACCTGTAATACTTGGCAGGTACCATATTACATAGTTATTTATACCTCCTTCCTTCTTCAGACTAAGAGTTCTTTGAGAGAATCAGGTCTTGTTCACCTCCATGTCTGCACTTTGAACTCAGTAAATGCTTGTGAAGTGAGGGACATTAAAACCAAATGTGAAGATAACATCGGAAACCCAGGAGACAGAAGAGACAGAGCCAGCTTGAGCACAGCTTCTTTGTCCCAGCTCAGTAGCCAAGAGAATGCAAACAGTAGTTCAACAAGCTCTCCAGGGAAGAGGAAGCTACCCAGAACCCAGAGGGAAGTGAAAAAAGTGGAGACAAAGGGTCCCAGAGATGGGTATTCCATTGCCATTCAAATATTGTAGGTATGTGTTATTCTTTTCTAGTGCATCTTCTGCCTTTTATATTTTTAAAATTAATTTTATTGGGGACCGGGGATGGCTCAGTAGAATAAGCACTTGCCTGCAAGTGCCAAGGGCCTGAGTTCAATCCCTGGTTCAGGAAAAAAAAAAACTAATTTTATTGAGAAAGAAATAGCAATGAGACAGTTTCAAAAACAGGTCAGTAGGACAGTTACAATAATTAATAAATTGCATATTGTTGCCTTCATAGTAGATATTCATAGTATAAGATGCAGACATGATATCTTGTCTGAACACTATTAGTACAAATCTTTCTTCTCATTGAACTAAGAAAAAGTAGCTGTATATCTAACCTAACTAATATATATTTCACCACAAAATGGTCCTTCATTTATATCCCTCTTTTTTGTTTAGTTTTGTCAGAGATGGATATTCCATTGCCATTCAAATATTGTAGGTGTGTGAATTCAGCAAAATACTTCAATATGGTAAACTTCTCTTCTGGAAGGCTAACAAGTTTGCAGACACAAAAAATTAGAGAAAAAGAAGGGCTAACCATTCAAGGTCAGCGAGGACTCAGGACATAAGAGAACTTGTACTATAGCGTCCTGTAACTGAGTGGTATCCTAAATTTTCTCTTCAAGGAGATTATGAGGCCATAGAGGAAAGTGACGACGATGTAGAGTGTGCCTAAGGAAAGTCGCCTAGAGAGAAAATATTTTCTCAGGCTTTCACAGAGAGCAAAATTGTCAAAGGGTAAGTTGATAGAGAAGAAATAAGAGAGGGGACCCAGCTTACCACAGCCAGAGAGAGGCTACCATCCCCCAACCAGCCCCAAGTCAAAATGAAACTAGAGATTTTCACAGGGGAACTAGACAATCACTTTGGGATCCAGAGATTCAGCAGCAGGCACTGACAAGAAACAGCATGGAACACTTGGAATACTGCTTCCAGAGGGTCTTCCACAGCACACAGAAGGTGGTAGCACCCCAGCCAGTAGGTGGAGCCAGGGATGGGGAGCCCTGCCCCAGGGCAGACCTGATGCCAAGTCTTCCCAGAGTGGACTGTTGAGAAGGACCCCCTGTCCCTCCACCTTCTCACCCCTCCTACCCTGAGGGCAGGTGCTTGGGAAGCAGGCTGAGGGCGCCTGCCGGGGATATGCTGGGAGCTGGGGAGCTGGGGGCATGGGGCCTGGGGTCAGAGCCAGGCTCCCAGCGGTGCGCGGGACTGGCCAGCGGGGGCTGCTTGCTGGAGGCCCAGTCTGCACCCAGCACCACTGTGGCCCGGCTGCCACCTGGAAACCAACCTGAGAAGCAGTCAGCTGCTCACTCCTAGGCCCCAAACAGCACAGCGTGTTCATTTATTATTCTTTTTATTAATTAAGTTTTGGTATACATGATAGAAAATTTGTTCTTGTACATATAACTTGATTCCTTTTTCCCCCCTACTATTCCTTCCCTTCAACTGCTCTTCCCCTTTTTATTTACAAAAGCTTTATTTCCATTTTTTTAAATTTCTTTTCTCATTTTTTTCTTTTTCCTTCCTACCTTTCCCCCTCTTCTCTTCCTAGTTCACCTTCCCATTTGAACATTTTCTTTGTATTTTACAATATCTATTATACATTTGGGGCCTTATTTACACTTTCAGCTGCTTACACCAGAAATATTGCAACACTTACACATGTCTGTCCAATTTATTTCACCTCAGAGTAGGGCATGAAAGCGCCTCCATTTAGCTAGAAATGTTGCAAGTGTATCCTTCTTTAAGACAGAGAAGTACTCCATGGTATGAAAACCCACTTTTTTTGGAGAAAAGGTCTCATAATACAAGCTGCCCTTGAATGGACCGAGTAGCCAAGGTCAGCCTCCAGCTCACAAAACCTTCCTGCTTCAGCTACCTGAGTGGAAGGATTACAGGCGTGCACCCCCATGCCTAGCAATACATCTTCATCTGTTCATCAGGGGATGGGCGTTTGTATAGTTGCCAAGATTTAGCTATAATAAACTGTGTCCCCATCAGCAGACTAAGTGCCTGCTTAGGCAAGAGCAGGGATGGGGTTCAATCCCCAGCTCCACACCCTGTGCTCACCCATCCTGAATGCCACAGGTGCACTGAGCAGGCAACCAAGTCCTGGCCGGGTGGCACATGCCTGTAACCCCAGCACTGGAGACGCTGCGAACAGGAGGATCACCACAAGTCTGAGCTGCGTAGGGGTACCCTGTTCCAATTATATCAATTAAAAATAGAAAAAGAAAAAAAAAACTGTGCCCCTATAAATGTGAATGTGCATATATCACTGTGCTATAATGGATTTAATTCTTTTGGGATGATATCGAGAAGGAGAATAGCTGGGTCAAATGGAACCTCTATTCTTGGTTTTTTGAGGAATTGCCACACTGATTTCATAAGTCTAAACTCTCAGCAACACTGGAGAAGGCTTCTTTTCCCCCCAAAGCCCTGCCAGCATTTGTTGCTGGTTAGTTTCTTAGCAATAGCTATTTTTTCTTGGGTGAGATGAAATCTCAGGGTTGTAATTTTTATTTCTTGAATGACCAATAATATTGAGCATTTTTTTACATGTTTATTTGCCATTTGTATTTCTTTATCTGAGAAGTGTGTACTCATCTCAGATGGCCATTGTTAGACTGGGTCTTTAAATTTAGGGGGTCTGGGTTTTTTTTTTGGGGGGGGCTCTTTCTATATCCTAGATGTGCAGCTTTAAGAACAGCTGGAAAAAAATCTTTTCTTATACTGTGTGTGGGTTGTCTGTTCACTCTGTTGGTGGTTTCTCTTGCTATGCAAAAGCTTTTTAATAAGATGAATCCCAGATGTTGATTTTTTCTTGTTATAGTTCCTATGCAATTGTGTTCTGTTCATGAAGTCTTTGCCTATACCAATGTCTTCAAGATGTCTACCTATTCTGTCATCCAGGATATTTAGTGTACTTAGATCTTTAAGCTATTTTAATTTGAGTTTAGTGCATGATGAAAATAAGGGTCAAGCCTTAATCTTTGTTATGTGGAAAAGTCATTTTTCCAGCACCATTTTTTTTTTTTTTTTTTTTTTTTTTTTTTTTTTTTTTGTATTTTAGGGAAGGGTCCATAGGGTGTTCAGGGTCTTACTACTAGATCCAACTCATAGTGATCTGCCTGTTTACAGCCTCCCAAGAGCTGGGATTATGGGTACTTGTCACCATGCCCAGTCTCAATTGCCATCTCAGCATGCCCCAGGGAAGGGGCCAGCATGGCTGGGAGTTGAACCCCCAGCCCCTGCACCTGCTTGCAGGCACTTTAATCCTCTGAGCTATTTGGCCAGCCCTGTCCAGCACCATTTATTAAAGAGGCTTTTATTCCAATAAATGCAGTTGCTACGTATGTCTGGAATTTTGGTCTTCTTTTTTGTCAGTACCATGCTGTTTTTATCACAACAGTTTTGTAGTATAATCGGAAGTCAGAAATTACGATGGCCCTTGACTTGCCTTTGTTGTCCAGAATTGCCTTTGGTATTCTATTTAGGATTGTTTTATCTAATAGTGTGAGATATACTGTTGGAATTTTGATTGGGATTGAATTAAATCTGTACAATAATTTTGGAAGCAATGCCATTTTAATTATATTGGTTCTTCCTTCCCAAAAGCAAGGGACATTTTACATTTTTCTGATACCCGCTTCCATCTCCTTTTTCAGAGTACTATAGTTTTCAGTGTAAAGGTCTTTTACTTCCTTCATTTAGATTGATTCATAATTATTCTATTTTGCTATTGTGAATGGCATTGTTTCCTTAATTTATGTCTCTGAGTTTGTTATTCTTGTATAGAAAGGCTATTGATTTTTGATCACTGACTTTGCAGATGTGCTACCGAATTTAGTTATGAAATCTAGAATAATTCTGGGGTCTTCTACATAGAGTATCTGTTATGGTTTGTACCTAGGTGTCCCCCCAAAGCCTCACGCAGTCATGGGGCAGCTTCTAGAGTTTGTGATTAATTCATGATCCAGTGCTAGGACTATGGTGTAAGCGCTACACCTGGCCGGGGCAGATAGCCTGAATGCAACACAAGGACTTACTGTCTGCCCCCATTGCAACCATCACTCCCTTTGCTCCTGCTTTTTTCCATCCCCATGAACGGCTGCTCTCTGTGCCGTGTGCCACTCTGCCTTGGTGCCAGCTGGATGTTGACTGAAAGCTCCTACTGACTATGAGCTTAATAAAACTTTCCTTCCTCCATTTGGGTATCAGATATTTTGTCCCAGCCACGAGAGAAGAGTAGCTGAGACAGCCTCATTTATTTCTTCTACAGATAACATTAATTTAACTTCCTTTTCTGTTCTTACTCCTTTTATTTCTTTCTCTTGTCTAACTGCTCTGGCTAATGTTTCCAGAACTATATTAGATAAGAGTAGTGATAGTGGACATCCTTGTCTTGTTCTTGATTTTAGAGTGAAAACTTTCAGGTTTTATCCATTTAGTATGACATTGGCTAGTGGTGTACCATAAATGACGTTTGATAGACAAAAGGACCATCTATTCCAATTTTCTGTAGTTTTGTTTTTTTTTTCATGAAGAGTGTTTCAGTTTGTCAACTGCTTTTTCTGCATCTATTGAGATGATTTTGTGATTTTTACCTTTGTCTCTGCTGATATGGTGTATTACATGTATTGATATGTAATGAATCATCTGCACCTCTGAGATGATTCTTTCTCGGTTTTGGTGTATAATCTCGATGAGTTGCTGCCAATTCTGTTTACCAGCATCTTATTGAGGATTTTTGCATCTATGTTCATTAGGGAGATTGGCCTGTAGTCCTCTTTTTTGATTGGGTCCTTCTCAGGTTTATTATCAGGGTAATGCTTGCTTCTAGGAATAAACTTGGGAGTCTTGCTTCCCTTTCAATTTAATTAAAAAGTTTGAAAAATAGTGATATTGGGGTTGTCTCTGAATTTGTCATAGAAATCAGCAGTGAGTCTGTCTGACCTGGAGTTTTCTTCATTGGTAGGTATTTATATTTTCAACTTCATTGCCTAATATTTGTTTTTTTTTTAAGAATATTTATATGGTCTTGTTTCAGCTTTAGTAATTCATACATGTCTAGGAATCTGTCCATTTCTTCAGCATTTTCTTTGTTATTAGAATACAAGTTTTCAAAGTAGGTACAGATCATCTTTTAGATTTTCACAGGTTCTCTTGTAATGTCACCCTTTTTATCCCTAATGGCGTGGATGTGAGTTCTTTTCTTTCTTTCTTTCTTTCTTTCTTTCTTTCTTTCTTTCTTTCTTTCTTTCTTTCTTTCTTTCTTTCTTTCTCTCTTTTTTTCTCTTTCTTTTCTTTTTTCTTCCTTTCTTTCCTTTGATTTTATTTAATTCTTTAAAGAACCAAGTCTCCAATTCACTGATTCTTTGTATTGTTTGCTTAGTCTCCATTGAATTAATTTTTGCTTTTATCTCAAAATATCCTCCCTTGGGTGAGCTTTGGGCTTGACTTGGTCTTCTGTTCTAGATGATTGAAGAAAAAAATTAAGTTTATTTGCATTCTCTCTGTCTTCCTGATGTGGACTTTCACTACTAGAAATTTCTCTCTTAGAACTGGTTTCAGTGTGTTCTATAAGTTCCAGCATGTTACATTGGCATAGTCATTTAATAATGATAAACTACTCAGAGTTCTTGTGGGTTATTTCACCATTAATTTTCAATTTCTTTGCACTATGGACTGATAATATGCATGAGATAATTTTAATTGTTCTGTATTTACTTAAGCATGTTCTGTGAGCTAGTATGGGAGAATGTCCCATCTGCACTTGAGAAGAAAGTGTATTCTATTGTTGTGGGTTGGAATATTCTGTAGATATCTACTAAGTCCACTTATTAAAAAATTGGTTCAGTTTTAATATTTCATTATTGATTTTTTCTCATTAACTTTATTGAAAATCAATAATTATATAGCATTAAAAATTATAGACAAATACTGAAATGTGAAGGATATGAGATGTACACAGTGAATTTTAGAGAAATATTTCTTAATACATAAGAATACATAGCATGAGATGAATAATATATTGCACATTGTAAACAAATTATTTACAAATTTAAATTAATATGACAATAAAAATTATATAAAATAAAAATGAAGAATTTACAGATCAGTCATATAATAGTTTATTTACTCTGTGCCAAAGTCAATAAACTTATATTCATATAATTAGAATTCTCAAAGTAGAAAAGGGTAGGCAATAAATATTTAAAGATTTAAAATATCTGAATTTAGTTGAAATTATAGCACTACTTTTCCAAGAAAAATGAACCTTTTGCAAAAGA